>JAODOY010001639.1:0-12686 GCA_025399855.1 Forbesichthys papilliferus
GTAATAAATCCAAGATGTAAATAGGCGCTTGACCGTGCAAGGCTCTGTAAGTAATGACCAAGATTTTAAAATTGACTATAGGAAGCCAATGAAGGGCCTCAAGCGCAGGAGTAATGTGCGATCAAAGTTTAGTCCCAGTTAATGTAAGTTAATAGGTAAAATATAGCACTTCGTTTTCACAGACATGGGTCACAAAGTGATGTAGGCGATACAAAATGCATAATAGGAGAAAAGCAGTATAGTGCAGTCAAAAAAACACTGCAAACTAAGAAAGCTATAATGAAACCGTTGGTGTAATAGAACAAAAAAGTTATATTGTAATGAGAATTATAACAAAAGCAGTAAAACGTATTACATTTGATAGCATGTGAGAAATTTGACAACATCTCTGATGTCAACTCTGTTATTATATTAACCAGTGATGGATCATAATGTGGAAGCCTGCAGTCACGTGTGTAAGTCGGTTCTGCGTAAACAATACGTTGCGTGTCTGTACGGTTCACCAGACAGCGCTGTAAATAAATGGTCCTGGTGGCCGAGCCACAGCTGTCAACACAGACAGGCATTTTGTTTAGTCATTGCTTTGTGGGTGTTCTATATTAGACTACCCCGGTAGTCCTCACCGCTTAGAAATAATAAACAACGGGACTGACATGTTAGCAGCAAACTCCAGGTTTTGCAAACCATCCTCGTCTACGGCGAAACGGAAAAAAATACATATAACTGTCTAAATAAATCTGTCGCGATGTCTGAATCACCGTACCGGTAACGTGCAATAACGCCACGTCATTCATACGTCCAGAACACCGGATTGCACAGATCGACACATATGTCAAAGAAACAAATGATGTTTGATCGATGATCTTATCGTGAGATGATTAAAACCTTCTTATGAAATACATTTGAATGTACCTCATGAAAACCTTACCGTTTGTATAAGCGAAAGAAGCCAAAAGAGATACACTTCTCCCGACATTTTGGAGTCTGATGTGTGTTGGTGAAACTCAAAGGACCCTTATAATTTAGGGAAGTGGTGCCACTTTGTGCCTGAAACGACCGGGCACAAATGTTTAATACATTGCCTATAAATACACATTGAAAATTAATCGAATTGTTTGTAATTACGTATAAATTACTACTAATAATAAACATAAATTAATAATTACATAAAAATCTATTCCAACAATAATTTGTCTAGGCGCAACACACGGGCGTCTGTCATGCTCTTCTTTGACGATACTTTGTTTGCAAATTATCCTCAATTTGCTCAACAGCGACCTCATCTGGTACAATTGATGGTGAGGCTGGTGGAACTGTCCAATCGCGTCTCAGCAGACAGCAGCCGCCGACGAATCAGAATCCTTATCCTTTATGTGGACTGTTGATTCATCCAATGGCCTGTTTGGTATTATTAAGTTCTCCGTCTTGCGGCTCAACACACTGGATGGGACGTCGCTGTATTGACTACACAAGCGATAGCGGCTGCGTCTCTCACCATGGAGGGACACTACCACACAAAGAGACATTAACTGTGGTTTCATGCTATTCACCTTCGGAAATTAATTCATGTCTGGAAATGATTCATCTCCACACGAGGAAGTTGATATCGAAATAATACGCTTGGTTGATTAGCGGATAAGATATCAACACCGTGAACCGATAGGGCCATGCGCAGACACATACTCGCTTTGTAATCGCACACGCTTTGCCGTGTCTCCTCAACATGGAATAACTCCATTCCTGTTGGAATAATTTCATGGGGCTGCTAAGAGTCATGATGCCGCCTAAGTTTCAGCTTCTGGCGCTGCTGGCGTTCGCAGTGGCCATGTTCTTCTTGGAGAATCAGATACAGAAGCTGGAGGAGTCCCGTGGAAAGCTTGGTAAGTGGGGTTTGCACACTATTACCATACCTGCTACTGTCACATCACAGAACTGCGTGTCTACAGCATGGTATCCAGGCGCTGTAATACAGACTCGGAACATTTACCAGCAGGGCTTTTACTTTTAACATAATGTATCAAAATCAATTGCTTTGTTTGACATAAAATTGACTGCAGCGTCACTGTGCATTCAAACAAACTGCAGGTGCTTACTTCTGTGCAGCCGGAGACGTATTTAGACGTCGGGATAGTGTTGTTCACATATTAAGTAACCTATAGGACCTATAAGCTCTTAGGTTAAGCCAGGCAAGAAGAAGCAAGTTTGCATGGCTGAGTGTGGGATGAATGAGATGAATATGCCCTAAAGAGTGGCAACTCCACATTTTCGGTGGGGTGCATGCTGTGTTAATCTGATTACATTTCCTCTATCTGACCACCCTGATTAGAATGTAATACCTAACCTGCATTGTTAATTACACATTGAAAGGGGGACCATGGCAAGAAGATTATAGGCCAGAAACACAAATTATTTGACATTGTATACATGTGCGCCATATGCATGTCAACCTGCTTTTAAATAAGTCCATGCCTGTGCTCAGACCGTTCCCTGTAATTCCTTCCTTTGGGATGTGGCCCTTAAGTTTCAAATCTCAGTGCCAACTCCCAATAGGAAAACATTCTCAATAAAAGGATTAGCTCTCCTGTGCCTCCACTGTAGGCCTCAGTCCAGTTGGGGTTACTACTGGACTGAGGGTTCAGTTCAGTAGTACAGCTCAGTTGTAACCTGAGGGTCCATGTAACGTCTAAGATTCAAAGGATTTGTCAGCAATTGTGAGCAAATACACTTAGACTTTACACTTAGACATCCCACAAACACAGACCACACCACACAACACTACCCCAGCCTTTGCAATGAGTATCCAATTTAAGCGGACGGTTTGCGGGGCAGGGCGGAACTTCTGAGGTTTCAAAATCAAAATCGCAGCGCACTGTGTATGTTTTAATGCAGCTACGGTATGGACACGGCCTTGTAGGGGAGGGGTAGAGCACAGTGTGAGCTGTAGAAGTGGGGTAGAGAACTGTGTGTGTGTGTGTGTGTGGGGGGGGGGGTAGAGAACATTGAGTGTTGGACGAGGGGTAAAAACCAGTGAGAGCTGTGTAGGGGAGGGGTAGAGAACAGTGGGAGCTGTAGGGGAAGGGTAGAGAGGATCACCAGGCATTTTGTCCAGCACTGGGTTTAACACCAAGGGCAGCCTCTTCCAGACACAAACTGAAGAATGTTGCTTTAGTTAGCATGCAGGTTGTTTTTCCGTTTTCATTATTTTATGATATTTTCTTTATTAGTTTTACAAATTAAATTTTTACATTAATACTTTGACTGCTTGTTTGTCTGACATTTTTGCCAGTAGTGGTGCATCAGTTCATTCTTATTAGCATACCATAGGCCTGTGCTGTGGCAAGAACCACTATCTCCTCTAGGTGATAAATAATAATTACTTTTATTCCATGAGTTCCATAGATAAGAATATATCAGCGAAGCGTCCAGCCAGGCAGTGAACTGAATGGTTATCATCCACGCTAACAGAACCTCTGCTCTCCAATAAGGCTCTGGAGTTGTTATTCTTATCAAGACTCCAAAGTACTGTATGTGGTACACTGGCCTAGCTCGCTGGTCTAAATGTTTATATAGCCTATTAATTTGAGTGCCACACACGCACATACGCGCACGCACACGCACACGCACACACTGGTGAAACAGGACCTGTGCTTTTCCCCTAACTGCCTGCCGTCACCCTGAATCTGTTGACTTGGCAAAAAAAAACCTCCTGATGGATGAGCGGCCAGCGGAGACGTCTGTGTATACCAGAGAGGCCTGAATTATGTGCTGCATAGCCGAGTAGTTGTGAGCGGGCGTTGTACCAGGATTATGCTGTTGATGGACAGCCACAAAGTTATTGTTGTTGTTACCAGCAGCAGATTGTACTCTAGGGTCAAAGCTGGTCTCTGGAACAATAGGCTAATGCTCCAGTTTAAAGTTATGCCTCTTGGTTGGTTGGGTTTGTATGGGTGCACGATATTGATTAAATATGATATTTTAAAACATAAGTAAAAACACATAGAGGCTATGGGAAAATGCATCAACATAGATTCATAACATATCAAGACAACAGCAATTCCAAGCAACCGAGGAGGCGTTATTTTTGTCCACAAATGTTTCCTCTTCCATCTCCATTATGTCATTAGCTTCCTCAGCCACACATCTTCGTCTAAATCACACACAACTACGCCAAACAGCCAACGGGCCCATCTCTCCACTAAATGAACTGAATTTTGCATCCTTTTAAATTGATAATTTTTTTGCAACATTTTCGATATGATATCGTGCAACGTGATATATAACGATACTGAGTCGATATATTGTGCACCCCTAAACCCCAGATGTCCAACCAACTTTTTGGGGTAGAGAAGGGTTCGGGCCTACAGGTGCTATAATGGAAGGGGTGGAGAGGAATGCCGGCCGCTCAGCACTCAGAGGCGCGTTCAAATTAGATAGTAAGTGGCGAATGTTTGCGAACCCGTTCAAACAGTTTTCCTTTATTTTGCATATTGTGACATGACTTAATATACATAATGCATATCTGATGATAAAGGTATAGTCATTGTGGAGAAAGCTTGTAGATTTTTTAACTCAAATTTGATCAAAACAAAAACACCTTTGTAGAATGTCACAGGGTTCTCCCTCAGAAGCTCACCCCCCACATTGGAAGCTCATTGCGAAGGCTAGGATATTGTGTGGTGCTGTCTGCACCACGTTGTTTATTTACGTAGCAAGGGCTGTGTAGAAACACCACATTATAAAATGCAGCTAGTGGACTGAGTAGATGTAGCTGAAATTGACTAAATGTTTTTTTTAATGCTTTAATAGCTGACTATACCTGTTTAATGTGGTTTATTCATCTAATATAGTGAGCGTGTGTGTATGGTGGGTGGATTTTCTACAAAATACAACACATTTGTAACCAAAAAGCATTTTGTTAAGAGGAATTGGCTAGTAGCTACATGTGGTGGTGCCAGTATTACTTTCTACAGTCGCTCATGATTAACTCAGTCCCCAGAAATGACCCACAATTTCCCCTCGCTGCGTGAAGTCCCATTACTTGACGCGGGGGGAGGGGGTTGGATCACTTCCCCTGGTTTCCACGGCATGCAGCAGCGGGAGGCGGACAAGCTGCAATTTTCCTCCGAGCTAATCGGCGCTCCCAGCCCTTCAGCGGGAGGGAACACTCGCTTGCGTTTGACGGTTCCGTGCGACGCAAGAGCGCCTCGTGCCGGGAGCTCGATATGTCCTTCGGACAATCTGTCCTCCTAAGTCTACTCATCCACACCTTCGCTAAGGGTGACAAGTCCAGCAGCACACGGCCAGGGAGAAATGCATTTTCCACTTTAAAATGACAGGCACACTTTAACTTAACATTCAAAGCCACTTCAGTTATAGGGTTGGCCCGCTTTTAGTTCTCTCACTTGATATTATAAGGTCCAGATATTGTGACAATGTAATTACAATTCACGCTGTTAGCCACAAGTTTTATTATCTGGACATTACAAATTCTGTGAATAAGAACAGGCTACAAATATAAAATGCAAGGCAAATTCAAACCTCTGTGAAGCGCCCCCATATGATGAGAATGTGAATACAAATATTTCAATACGTTTGTGCATTGCTTGTGCACAAACCGTTTAAAAAAAATTGTTCATACAGTTAGTAGAGCTGGAAATAACTGTAATACTAATGACAAGAAATCTAGTCTAAAAATTGAACACATCCAATATCAGATTTGATCGTGCTCATGTGAGGATATACTGTACATGTGGGCTAGACAGCTTTTTTTTAAGTCGTGTCATGATGATAGTGTAGGTCCATTATTGAGATAATCATGAATATCCTCACAGAAGTATGAATATTTTGTGACATGAAAAAAGCTGTCTAGCTCACATGTACAGTCCAATTGTATTGATTTATTAATTCGTTTATTAGCCTGCAGCGTATATAAAAAATAAATGTATTTTGAATTACATTTCTATGTATTGTTTAAAACATATTAGATCTTTATGGCCTATTGAAACATGTTTTGAATATAATTGTAATGCCTAAAAAATATATATTTTCTTAAGCATCTGCAAGGCTATTTTTAGATTTCACGCAAATAGGATTTGTTTATCAAATCAAGCAGGATACATCTGATCTGATGTTGTTTGAACTGTCACCTCTCGCTCCATGTAACTTGAGCATACTGGCATTTCGTCTCTCTGCCCTAAACAGGCCAAGCGAGAATGTACAGAAGCGCTACAGCAGTCTCGTTTGACACATACGCAAGCATTTTATCTCCTCTAATATTGGAGCTTTGTGTTGTCTAGGCTTTTAAACTTGATAACAATGTGCAACAGTTTGTACTGTAATTTAACAGCTGTTGAGCATTGCTCAGGATTCGAGATGCAATTCATCTAACAAGCCAGTATTCTGAGTGTGCGAAGGCACTGTTGAACGCGTTAAAAAAAATAGACAGATGGGCGCATTTATACTAAATCTCGCTCTGGAAAGCTGACAAAAGAAGGTCTGTTAGTCATTCCTTTATTGCCACAGCTTGCAGCTTTCCCGGGTCGAACATGAGCTCGAGTCTGGATTTGACTACAATTGTCATGCTTGGCACTCTCAACCCCAAAGCCACTTTTTTTTTTTTTCTTTCCTGAAGTGGGAGACGGCCAGGAAATTACTCTTACAAGGACATTGGTCAGGCATTGCTTGTGCTCCAGTACAGAACAGTGCACGCCATAAACCTTTCCCGGGGGGGGGGGGGTGGCTTATAACCCCTGGCACTATTTTTGGGTCTTCATAATCCACTACCAAATACCACTAATGTGTAAGCCTACAAAACCTTCCCACTGCAGCTTAATGTTTGGCCTCTTGCTCAATGCTGATGGAAAAAGGAGGAAAAGCTGTGTTAGACCATCCGGGCCAACATTCATCATTCACGCCATTCTAAACATTTACCGAGCGTTAGCGTTTTGTGCTTTGTGCTTTAAGCTCCAACCGTCCACACACAGACGGACAGATCTAGAACTATAGGCCTAGAGGTGATGGCAGGATAGGACACACCACTTATCTAGACTCAGCCTTTTGTCTGTGTGCCAGGTCCCGTAGGTCTCTCTCCCTCTCTCCGCTCGTTATGCTTTATTCTATTGCTCTTCTCGCTGCAGGAGTTCAACCTCCAGCGTTTCCCGTCATTATTCTTTCTGCCTTTTATCCGTTCACAGCGCTGACGTTGCCCGCTGACCTCTCCCTGACACGTTGGCTGTTTTTAGCCTCCACGAGGCCTGCTAAACGGGGGGGGTCATGAGTCATTGTCTGCCGGTCGGACCGCCTGGCTCACACGCAGGCAGCCAGCTTGCGTAGCGCCTCTCGCCCGGACGTGACTCGGTCGCTCGGCAACCTGCCATTTGAGTGGCTAATGGAGGGCAGCCCGCCGCGGATGTGAACGCAGGTGTCGCTGTCAGGAATCGATTTGGTGCGCGTGTGTGTGTGTGTGTGTGTGGGGGGGTTGTTTGGGTGGGTCGGTGTTGGGGTTGGTGAGGGGGGGGGGGTCTGTTTGTGTGTCGGTGTTGTCTGTCTGTCTATCAATCTGTGTGTGTGTGGGGGGGGTGTGTTGGTTTGGGGGGGTGTCGGGGGGTTGGTGTGTGTTTGTGTGTGGGGGGGTTTGTTTGTGTGTGTATCAGGGGGTCTGTCTCTATCAGTCTGTGTGTGTGTGTGTGTCCGGCGAGTTGGTTGGCACTGCGTTAATGGCTAATGTACTGTGTTGGTAGCCTTGATTGGCTGCAATGTGTTTCTAGTCAGTGTGATGCTGTGTGGTCTAAAGCTTTATGCTTCACGGACCCGCAGCGTTGCTAGGGGCGCATGCCATAAATGACGTCCAATGTGTGGACACGGACCGTCGCGTTGGCCTCTTTTGGCCCCGGTGCATGATGGAACGAATGTTTCTAACTGCCACACGAATGTACGTTTGGTCTTCTCCATATCATATAATGCAGAACATCCGGAAAGAATAGATCAGGACAGAGCGATTGCGAAACATGTGTGAATATTTTAAACATGCTTTCTGAATATCAGAATTAAAACATAAAATATTAATGTTTCTGTCAGATGGTCGGAAAACTCCCGTTCCAAAATTAACATGTCAAGTCTGTAATGTGCAATATGTTTATTAAAATAGTTGTAAAATTGTCTTACTTGAATATGTAACTAAAGTAAATAATTTGGGTGGAATATTTGGGTTGGCGTCCCGGTGGGTTAGTATCCCACCAAATGTAAATAATTTGGGTGGAATATTTGGGTTGGAGTCCCGGTGGGTTAGTATCCCACCAAACGTAAATAATTTGGGTGGAATATTTGGGTTGGAGTCCTGGTGGGTTAGTATCCCATCAAACGTAAATAATTTGGGTGGAATATTTGGGTTGGAGTCCTGGTGGGTTAGTATCCCACCAAACGTAAATAATTTGGGTGGAATATTTGGGTTGGCGTCCCGGTGGGTTAGTATCCCACCAAACGCCTGGGTTGAAGTCCCACCAAACTCCAATACAATAATGGTTTTTATTTATTTATTTTATTATTTATTTTTTCTTCATGGCTTTTACCTAGTTTTTCATTGTTTCTTATTTCTTTGTTTGTTTGTATTTGTTCCCGTCATCCTTTGTTTAAATGTTTTTAACTGTAAAGCATGTTGAGTTGCACATTGTATATGAAAGATGCTATACAAATAAAGTTTATTATTATTGAATATCCAGTCTGATTATCTGACCATAACGACAATATAAATGGTAGGCCATATGCGCTGGCTCTTTAGCTATAAAAGCAATGCAAAACATACATCCGGTGTTCCTTGAAAAGCTATAACCTGCAGTAGCGTTGTAGTTTACACGTTCTCAAAACATTAATAAAAGGCCAGTTTTGTCCCGTTCTTACACATTTATTGTATGTAGTGCCACCTTTCGTTTTGGAGAATATTGCTACGGGGTCTAGTTCAGGTCGTGTGGAGTGTATTGCATGAAGTGCGCTCGCACAGTAGGCAAAGGATTACAGAAGCTGTAGGCAGGATTTTAAGGCTATACATTATTGTATAGCTCTAATTAATGCGCTGCGCTTTATCACTATTTGTGATATTCATGGACAGGATATCGAGGCATAGTCTTGGTAAGGAGAAGGTGCGGTTCGGTGGCCTGGGGATCTCATCGCTGCTTTTTGCAAATGATGTGGTTCTGATGGCATCATCAGCCTGTGACCTCCAGCACTCACTGGATTGGTTCGCAGCCAAGTGTGAAGAGGCTGGGATGAGGATTAGCACCGCCATGGCCATGGTTCTCAGCAGGAAACTGATGGAGTGCCTACTCCGGGTAAGGAATGAGTCATTACCCCAAGTGAAGGAGTTCAAGTACCTCAGGGTCTTGTTTGTGAGTGAGGGGACATTGGAGCGGGAGATTGGCCGGAGAATCAGAGCAGCGGACACGGTATTACAGAAGACCCAGGACTAGGTGGAGAGATTATGTCTACACATTGGCCTGGGAATGCCTTGGGATTCCCCAGTCAGAGCTGGTTAATGGCTCGGGAAAGGGTAGTTTTGTGTCCCCTGTTGGAGATGCTGTCCACGTGACCCGACTACGGATAAGCGGACGAGGATGGATGGATGGATGGATCTATCTAATTGATGCCATAGACATCTGTTATCATTGAGTCAAATGCACTGTGAGAATATATATTCTGGGTGGAGTTAACTCGAGCGTGGGGACGTCATGCCGCTCCTGGACTATAAAAGTAAAAAGTCTCCCGATAAACGGCACTTTGCGTTGGAGTCTGACTGCCTACTGCAGCTTCTGTAGTACATTTTTACTAGCTGAAAGATACTCTGAACTAACCATTGTGACACAACTTGGATTATACATGGATATATGGCAGTTTCTTCAGCTGCTTCTGTCTTCTGAATGTTCATAAATACACCATTTTACTGAGCCAATCACACCTGCTGATAGACGGGCCATTGCAGCTAGCTAGACGAGTGAGTTGCACAATAGCCTAGAGTTGAAAGGGGGAGGGGGGGTGGGGGGACATTACGAACACGCCCATTCAGCCCTGAGCCCTTTGCATGTAGTGTTTTTGTCATAATGTTAACACACATTATTTTTGTATTATTATTTATTTGGTTGATGTATATTAAATATATCCCTCTGCAATATATTGGGAATATTTCTGCACCTTGTAACCACTTTCATACCTCTTTAACCTCCCCCTTTACCCCCCCCCCCCCCCATCCTTCCTTCCCACAGGGTTTATGTTTCATCCAGATAGGACTTGTTTCCTAAGACCCAGAGAACTTTAAACAAAGTGCACTTTTAATGTACAGGCAGCATTATTTTGCTGGCGGATGTGGCAAATCAAATCTGAACATATTTAAGACCATCTGTTTCCTGTCACACATCATCCAGTTGAGATTCCCTCCTAATTTGTTGGACCATTTGCATTCGGCCTGTAGACACAAGTGAAACAAACATCTTGACTTGAGGCCACTGGGACTTGATAGGTGACCATGTAACACATGGTAGTTGGTGTGAATGTGTAAACTCTTGACTTAACGTGTCACTGTGTGTGTGTAGCATCAGGTGTTCACTTCCAGCATGGGTCTATTTTGTGCTGCAGGACCCAGGGCTGTTAGTGTTACATCAGCATGGTATTCATCATCTCTGCTCAGACAGACGGATAATTACGTGTCTTTTCATCCAGCTACTTTTTAGATCAGAAGCTGTAAATGGCCTCTTTTTACTTGTGTGCCAATATTCTAATTCCCCTGTCATGTAACAAACCCATCGGAAAGGTTCCTGGAACAGTCATATGTGCTGCTTGCTTTTTGCATTGTAGCTAAAGTGCACTCGTGTGTGTGTGTGTGTGTGGGGGGGGGGCTAGTCTGCCTGATGAAGGAATGAAAGAGATAATTTAATTTCCGCTGTGACAGAAATATTTAAATCCCCAGCTACACCCACACAAAACCACAGTCACTACTCAATACATTAAAGCCCCTTTTGATTTGTTCTTTTCTTGTCCCCTGCAACGTGACATGTTTTGTTAGAACTAAATCAAATTGGTTATAAAAGCAATTTTAGCATAGCTGCTCGGTGAACACAAATGCTGGTTTTGTATAATACTATTAATGCTAATAATAATAGAATGCAGGGTTCCTTAGCTGGGGTTACTAATCGTCCCTATTCCATCGGTGTATATCTCAATGTGATGCAATCCCATACATGGCTTTGAGTGGCTTGATGGTACGGCTATAATACAATGCAGGCCATTTACCATGTGCTGCGTACAGTAGGTTCATGTATTGCTGTGAAATTTTTAAAAATATATATTTTTTACGTTTCTGCTATTGTTGCATTGAGGGGAGACAATGTCTCAATGACAACGAGACATGTCTGTTAAATTCATACTTTGCTAGGAAACTGTGGTACAGCCAAAAAAGTTTTAAGAATGCAACTTGACTTGTCTGTAAGAAAAGAAACCCACACGACAGCTGCACCCCTCGCTCCGCTCTCCTTCCCACGATTAATTTTAACCAGCATCGCAAGGAGGAAGATTCTCGTCTCAGCTGGCAGTTTCAGATGCTATTCTATCACTGCTGGATGTGGCTTTAAATGGCCGCACGTTCTCTTCTTCTTCTTGTTGTTGTTACGCATTTAGTGATGGCCTGCAACACTCTATGGTCCATGGGGGGGGGGGGGGGGAACATCTGTGTAGGGCAAGGATCCCGTCCTAAACACCCACTTTTCTCTCAGGCTGACATCTCTACAATCTCTCTGTTGCCTCTACATGGATTTCTCTTTCGTTCATCCAGACACATTTTTCCCACCTCTGTTTACTGTGTATTTCTGTATTTAAACCTTTTTATTGATTTTGAGGAAAACAAAATAAACGATACCTGAAGCATCGAATTAGAAGTGCGCGTGTGCGCGCGTGTGCGCGCGTGTGCGTGTGTGCGCGTGTGTGCGCGTGTGTGTGTGTGTGTGTGTGTGTGTACGGGACTGTAGTGTGTTGTAGTCTAATTAACGACACATCTGGGATTCTGCATAGATCAGCACTTTTACAGCACAGGCCTTCCAGGGCAAAGGTAGGCCCATTCTCTCTCTCTCTCTCTCTCTCTCTCTCTCTTCCCCCCCCCCTGATAGTGTGTCATAGAGGACAGGTTGGGCAAGGACACGTTTAGGTGTGCCACACTTAAAGCGTCAGCGTTTATTTACTCATCCCAGTTTACGTTAAAGTGGAACTGCACCCTAAAATGTTTCTTGCTGTAAACTAGGTAACAGGATTTATCTGTTATGAGAACGTCAATGCTGCTGTTAATATTGACAACATTCCCGTTTTTATGAAAATCAGCATTTTATGTGCAGAAAACGTATTTAAACGTCCTAACGTTGACGTAAATGTTACCGTTAATGTTAATGGGGGGCCCCCCTCTCAGCCCCTCCCCTTACTCACTCAGCTCCTTGACGCATTTTGCAAGTTGTAGTGGGTGGAGTCAGGCTCAGCGTTGGGGTGCACTTACACTTTAAAGGTACAGTAAGCTAATACACATTTGGTCAAATCAAATTTTAAATCCCCCCCCTCTTCCTTCAACATGGTCAAGACTTTCAGTAGTATGATTAAAGGTGTAGGCTTGAGAGAACATAAACCCCTCCCCCTTTCAGTGCCAGAGGGTGCTCCCTCAGATG
>JAODOY010001640.1:0-12685 GCA_025399855.1 Forbesichthys papilliferus
CAACCACCCCCCCCCCCCCCCCCCCCCCCCCCACACACACACACACACACACACACACACACACAAACAAACACGCACACACAAATATATTTGTGGGAAACAGCAAGCATATAAAACACAGCCCGTGGCATCATGTCCTACAGTTAGATACTAAATATTCCTGCATATATTTCCCATCATAGGAATTCATCATCATTCCTAAAGTGCACACCTCCACCCACAAGCAGCCACTCCTGAATCCCTAATCCTGCTGCCCACCTACGCATGCACACACGTGCGCACCCACGCAGAAAAACAGCATCACCAACACACACACAGACAGACACCAGCGTCCCTGTAGGCTTGGTGGCTGAGCATTTGTCTTGTAGTTGGGCCTGTGGCTCACTCCAATTAGCAGAGCAGAAGAGAGATTTAAGTCGTGGTGACACCATGGTGTGTTTAACCCACAGGCCACCGAGGCCCCAAAGACCACACATCACAAATGATCAGATCACATGCCCGTGCCAACGGGGGCCCCACGACACATGGTGTGCGCATACAATACATGCCTAAAGGTAGAGTGAGCGATTGTACACTTCAGCAAATTTAGCAAATATCTCCTCACAGTCCGCTAGCTTCTGTTCTGTGCGAAACAATTATCTGGTGTTTCTACACAACACTGGCTCTGTAAATATAAACACAAACAAACGAGAAGTTGTACTGTCAATTTTCGCTGGCTGTTAGCATTGCCACTCATGACGTCGATACTCTATGTAATTCCAGTGCGGCGCTAGTGTAGAGCTTTGTTTACTAATTTCAGTTGTTACATATATTTTAAGCTTTTTAACTGTAGCCTGCAAACAGCCAGACCATGTGCTTAAGTTTCCCAACGGATTCGTCAGCGTAACGTCCAACTTGGTCATTGAGTCACAGTATTTGGTTGGTTGTCGTGCATGTCAATCAAAATTCCTCTCCTGTCAAGTTGATGGATCTTGACACAGTTAACGTGCACTATGTCCCAGACTTGACCTACTGGTAGTAAAGGCTGGCTCTGCGAGACTACCTGTAATAAGACCACAGTGGAATGCGAGCAAGTACTTGCACAGTTGTTTTGCATTTAAGAAGCAATGATAAGCCTACAGTACAAGCAGCTTTGCCACCATAAATAGAGATATATAGAGAGTATAATTACTGCTGCTATGCAGGAGGTTATCATTAATTAAATGTGTATTTTATATATTTCTCTACCGACACACATTTTGAGCCGTAGCTTTCTTTAATGCATATAGTATACAACATAATTTATTCCTTGCCAATCCACCTTTTAGGTTTATATTTAAACAGGTTGGAAAAAATAGCATTAGTTAGTATCCTGTTTAATTATTCCTGCAAATGAAAGTGCTTTTAACCTACAGTATATCTGGCTTTGCCAGTGTATTAATCTGCCAGTAGGAAACAATGTAGAATGCCAAATGTGTTGCTACTGTTTCATGTTATGGATCAACCTACTTCACAACTACAAAGTGTGTTTGTGCGACTAAAGATGCTTGTTTGAGCTGCTGAGTGTACAGTATATACAGTATAGACTTACAATGAGGTAAAGAGCATGTGCTGTACAGGCATTTAGAGGTCACACAGTATTTTCAAATTCAATTTAAGAATGTAACACAGCAATAATATACAGTATATAATGGAAACATTGGTCAGTGGTTGGTCTGAAATATATGGATGTGTAACGGAACTGAAATAAAACGGTCTTTGTAATAAGAATCAGGCTGTTCAGGTCTTTACGTCTTCAAGCTTACAGCTTGTTAAAATAAACAATTAATATGATTTTACTGTATGCTTGCAGATTCATTTAGTCATTTTTAATGTAATAATTTGTATTATCTTCCAAAATTGTAACCAGAGAAGATGACATTTTATGATTTCTGTAGAACAAACGGTTAGCGGGATACATTTAAGAATTCTATTTCAGCATATTTAAAATATTACAGTTTAATTGTCATTTAGTACTGTTTATATTACTGAGGATGATATGAACTGTTTTGGACAAAAATAATGTTTAGCTTGAAGATAAAGCTTGTCTGACTAAGAGGGAAGTGATAATTGGGTTCTGTTGGGTTTGCACACCTGTTGCAGTATTACATTCTTGTTACATGCTAGTCATGTTGGTGCTGAAATGTCTTAGGACATCTAAAATCCTCACTCATTAATGAGCATTGTATTCCAGAGTTGAATAATAATTTATGCATTCTGCTATACATTTTTTGAATTTTCTCTATTTATTCATGAGTCAATTCTGGCTGTTCTTCCGCCCCGCATTGCTATATTTAAGTTTTTACAGAAAAATACAGAAGTGGCTGTCGACAAAGGTCCCAAGAATCCTTTCTGCTGATTGTCCCTAAAGCTTAGTCGACAAACACGGGCAAAGAAACGCACACAGATATCTTGGCCTTGCAGTGAAGAATAGCCCGCAGGAAGATTGGAGATTTAAAGAACCGGCTCCTCGCACCGAGTTCAAAGCTCCTTGGTAAGGCTACGGAAGACAAATCTACTGGGAATTGTGAAAGTTTTGAATAAATTGCTGTCTGCTTGCAGTCTCCCTCTCATAGACTGCCTTACTCTCCATAGCTCTCACGGGCACTATTTCTGTCCTTCTTTGTTGCTGGCGCACTCATATCGTTATTTGTACTGTCAATAACTTATGGGCTGCTTTTCTCTTCGTGGCCGAGCTCCACACCTTCTTACGTCTCAATGAAAGGCTTAACCGAACATAAATAGAAACCCAACATGAAATGGATTGTAGGCAAATAGGGGCTTTGACCCCATCGATAAGCTCAAGGCTGCAGTGTCGATGTGGCATAGGAGGTGCTGGTTCAAGTGTAAATTAATCTTGGTGTGTGGGGGGGTGGGGGTGCTCACATTGTCCCTTTCTCAGTGATAACCCCTCAGTTGTCTCCAAATCCAAATATTCTTTATCACCCCTTCGCTTCACGATTCCAGAAGCAAGGCTTTGCCGTTTATTTTTCATCTATGTTGTTTTTCAGCTGATGTGGAGGTGGAGAGAGATGGATGAGGATGCCCTAAGCTCTCAGCTCTGCCCCCCAGCCAGACTTCTTTAATCTTCCATCAACTCATCTCCCCTCTCTGCCCGAGTTGGTATACTTGTGTGTGTGTGTGTGTGTGTATGTTCAACAACTCATCTTCTCCCAGGACAAAATGCTTCCTGAAAATGCTTCCTGAGTGAATTTTGCTTTTAGAGGCACAATCTCCACCCCACCCCAACCTACAAAAACAATGGTTCCCTTTTAAGAATACCTACACGAACACGAACACACCCACACATGCGGTCTAAGAATAAAGACAATGGCCGTTTTACTTGCCCTTGTTAAGGAAACACAATGTGCCCTGGTTCCCAGCATGTATTGCAAGGAGCAAAACAAAAAAAATGTCACGTCAAGTATGACATTTCAAACTCCAGTGAAGTAGAAAAACGGAATAAAAGGGGGTGATAGGGGAGATTTGCATGTGCTGTGTGTGTGGGTGGATGTGCATCACTCTCTATGGGTGAGTGGTTACACAGCGACGCACTCCTTCAGCGGAGAGACGGCCATATGTGGCCTGCCTGGGTGTGAACGCACATCTGTGTGCATCTGAGGTGAGCTCCATGTATGACAGGGAGTGGTGGAGCGTTATTATTTGGGTCATGGGTGCACCTCTTAGCGTGCGCAGGAAAGCAGCAAGCTAATTGTGGGGATATAATCGCTAACATCCGTTCCTTTAACAAATGTAAATGCTACAGTAAGAGAGAGATACTGTTTTTATGGTGAAAAAAGTCTTAAGGTTTGTATTTAACCACCTCACCCTAGGAGAGCGTCTGTGTTTTAATCATGTTCTCCTTTATCCTTCTATTCACTTTCAAAGACAATAGAGATGTCTAAGGTGCTAAAAACGGTTTCTACCGAGTGTAGTGGTTATTTTAGTTTCCTATGAGGTCCTGTAGAAACACTTCTTTTTTTATGCACGTTTACTGTACGTTAAAACTTCCCCACACTTCAAAATGGGAGGTTTTAAAACACAGGTTTACAGTACTAACAAGGTTATGATACTAAATCTTAAACTGATACTTAAATCCCACTGTCGCAGACGTGAAATCTTGTTAATACATCGCCCACCTCTCACCTGGTACAAGCCATGGCCCGCATCCCGCACAACCTGCCACTTGTACACCACCCTAACGGGATTATCCAAGTGCAAAAAATGACGACGACGACAACAACAGGTACCAGACAGGATTCTCGTTGCTTACCATTCTTATAAACACACATCCTGTGAGCCAAATCTCACTGAGCTCAGGAAAGCAAGCAGCCAGGCAGACAGACAACAAACAGGCATACATCCAGGCAGACGAGAGGTCTGGTTACCCTGGAAAAAAACAAGCACAATGCATACACATGTAAGTGTGTATGGTAAGGCATGACCTGTGTAGTGTTGTCTGTTGGCTGGAAAAAATAATAGCCTATTTGTGTGTGTGTTTATGGTGCAAGCTAACGGAAGCAAGCATGTGTATCGGTCATGTTTGTGTGCCACTGCGTTATTTGGGAAACCGTATGCGGGCGGGCTACGTTTCCATGCGCCACAAGGCTCTGAAGAGAGCACACTCATTTCCGTCACGGAGGAAAGTGTGATTGAACACAAGCTTCACCGTCGGCAGGTCAGAACAGACACGCGCTGCAACACCAGAGAGCAGATAAGCAGAAAGAAGTCTTATTAGTCTTTTGTTTTTCCCCCTTTCGTCTGTATTTAACTCTTCCTTCGGCCTTTCCTCTAGTTCTGCTGGCCTGCTATTTTCCATTTTGTGGAATTTCTTCTTCCTGTTTTTATCATGACCAATTCGTTGCCAGTGTAAAAATGCAATGCGTGAATGAGCATTGGCATTGTGTGCGTGTGTGTGTGTCGCGGACCATCTGGCTGCAGACCGACCTGGGCATGGATACGATCGCAGCAGATTAGATAGAGGGAAGTGGATGGGAAATATTCCTCTTCTCTCCTTCATTTAACTCATCCCTTCACGTCGCCCTCGCCCCATTTCACTGCCCCACTTCCTCCCAAGTCCACGTGCACACGCACGGGCGTGCATGAGCACGGTAGAGGTTAACGGGACATGGGCTTTCTCTCTGAAGGGCTGCCAGGCAGCTCCGAGCACGTCTCATTATTAGTCGGTAATTGGAAACGACGCACCTATCAATGCTGTCAATTACGGCACGGACGTGCGCGCGCCACGCCGCTGTATGGCTGCCAACCCCTGGCCACCCTACCGAATGCTAATGCCCGGTTGGGTGCCTCGGTGCGGGTAACCCGGGCGCTAACGAGAGCGCATGCACACGCCGTTGATTAAAAAGATTAATAAGGGTAATGGGTGAGAAACAGCATCGGTTCACGCTCAAGCACTTTATACAGAGAGGAAACAGGGGCAGGGGTGGGAGACTTACAAACGACACGCCATAGAAGAAGAAAAAATTAGACTGTCTCTGTGTGTGTGTCTAGTCATCTGCTCAACTCTCTGTGGCGTCATTCAGCCATCAGGAATGGCTGTGACCCCAGTGTTGGCACTACCATCCAGGAAGCTGTGTGTGTGTGTGTGTGCAAGTGTCTGTCTGTTAAGTGTGTACTGTGCGTGTGTCTCTTAAGTGTGTGTGTGTGTGTTTATGTTGGTGTCTGTTAAGTGTGTGTGTGTGTGTGTGTGTGTGTGCGTGTGCGCGCATGCGTATATGTGTGCAAGAATGGCATTGCTTGAAAATCAGTCACATTCGTGCTAATTATGTAATTTTATGAGCGTGTGTGCGCTTAGTGAATTGGAAGGCGCTCAATGTGTGTTTTTAGGCATCTGAGTGATACAGTATGTTTAAATTGGGGTGCTACAGGGCTGTCATGTTATATGCCCGCACATAATCTACTAAGGCCTATAATGCAATGCATCTACAGCATTAAATCACATTGGATCCCTCCTTATGAGCACTCCATTAGTGAGTTTTGCTATGTCAGCTGGAATACAATGTAGGGAGATTCATACAACCAAAAGGTTCCAGGCATCTGCCAACCAATGAAGCTAAACTCCCCTTGCTAATTCACTCTGTCAGCCTCTGGTCCTGCTTCGCTTCCTGTTTTTAAGGTCACATGCTAGATGATGCGTTTGCCTGCCATCACCAGTGACCCAATGGGCCCACCCCAACGAGATGTTAAATGCAGTACAGGACTTACACTTGTTTTAATCTGCAAACACCCCAGAAAGTAGAAACAAAACCAGATCTACCATTTGCAAATGTTTTTTCTTATTGACAATATTCCTAATTCATGATGCCAACTGAATTGTCCAAATCACACGGTTTCATGAAAATTCAAGTCTGAAATGAAAGTGCTGGGTTTTTGGTAATAATTAATCAAATTTTTATTATTTTTATCCAATTGCAATAATATATATTTTACACCTCTTAGAAGACCATTCATGGAAGAACATAAGAGAGGAAAAGTTATTCTGCCCAGAGGAAGCCCGCGGCCTTCTGTCTGTAGCCAGGCACAGAAGGAGAAGTTCGCTCGCTGACGAATCCCTGGTGGCTGGGTTTGCCACGGAGCCCAGTCGGGCACAGCCCAACGTGGCACTATCCTCTTCATCCAATGGGTCTCTCTATGGTAGAGACAGAGCTATAGGCTGATGAGAAATCATCATCAATTTTCCTGGGGAAGGTCACTGAGGTAGTCAAACAACTCCACAGTAGGTAAGCCCCAGGGATTGATGAGATACTGTATGTCCAGAAATGCTAAAATGTTGGTATGTGGAGGGGATGTCTCAGATGACACGCCTCTTCAACATCGCATGGATGTCGGGGACAGTGCTAAAGCAGTGGCAGACTGGGGTGGTGGTTCCCCTCTTCAAAAAGGGGGACCAGAGAGTGTGTGCCAATTACAGGGGTATCATACTCAGCCTTCCTGGTATAGTCTACTCCAAGGTGCTGGAGAGGAGGGTTCGGCCGATTGTTGAACCTCAGATTGAAAAAAAAAACAATGCGGATTCCGTTCTGGTCATGGAAAAGCGGACCAGCTCTTTACTCTGGCAAGGATCCTGGAGGGGGGCCTGGGAGATTTCCATTCCAGTCTACATGTACAGTATTGTGTGTAATTTGTGGAGAAGGCGTTTGACCAGGGCCCCCGGGAGATACTGTAGGAGGTTCTGCAGGAGTATAGGGTGAGGTGGTCCATTTTAAAGGCAATCCCATCCTTGTATGTCCAATGCGGGAGCCATGTACGGATTCTCTAAGTCAGACATGTTTCAGTTGGGGGTTGGTTAGTGCCAGGGCTGCGCTTTGTCACCACTCCTGTTTGTGATATTCAGGGACAGGATATTGAGGCATAGTGGTGGTAGGTATGGGATTGCTGTTCGGTGGCCTGACCATGATGTGATCTTGGAGGCATCATCGGTCCGTGACCTCTAGCACTCACTGGATCGGTTTGCAGCCGAGGTTGAAGTGGCTGGGATGAAGATTAGCACTGCAAAATCTGAGGCCATGGTTCTCAGAAAGATACAGATGGAGTGCCTACTTCGGGAAGGGAATGAGTCCTTACCCTAAGTGAATAAGTTAAAGTAACTCATTCACTTAGAGAATCTGAGTGGCGGGAACGGTATTGTTTTATTGCACCATTGTGGCAAAAAGAGATTTTAGCCGGACAGCAAAGCTCTCGATCTAAGATCGAACAAGATCACGGGTACAAGCGTCCGAAATGGGTTTTCTCAGAATGTTGGCCAGCTTCTCCCTAAGAGATAGAGTGAGAAGCTCAGCTATCCGTGAGGAACTCGGAGTAGAGCCACGGCTCCTTGGCGTCGAAAGGAGCATGTGGAGGTGATACGGTTATCTGGTAAGGATGCCCCCTAGGTGCCTTCACAGGGAGGTGTTCCAGGCAGGTCCAGCTGGGAGGAGGCCTTGGGGAAGACCCAGGACTAGATGGAGAGATTATATTTCCACACTGGCCTGGGAACGCCTCGGGATTTGATGGATGGATGGATGGACCCCTTCTGATTATTTACATAACGGCATAGCTGCACGATAATACAGAAGTCTACTTGACCTTGCATATCTTGCAATAATAAGAATGCACTGCTACTTCACACAACTGCTACCCTGACCAAACGATTGTTAATTTCGTTGACAAAATATTTGTAATATTTTCGCCAACGTCCCTTTTTCCATCACTAAAACGAGTATTAGTACAAGTTAAACTGTATTTTCCTTGATAAAACAAGTTTAAAAAGTTTTTAGTATAATTTTAATGTAAAAACTCTGCTGATATCATTTATGGTTGTTTTTTAAAAACTCTACGTGTGTATGATCAACTGTAACTACACACATAAGCGGGCAGCACAATGTAAAATTTGGCAGGCAAGAACAAGAAGAAGAATCATATCCAGGATTCTTCATCCTGTGAGTCCTGACTCCTCCTCTCCTTAGGAAATCGTAGTCATGTCAGCAATGAATGAAACATTCATAAAGCCTGATCTTTTCATTTGTTTGGGTCAGTGTGCCTCTTTTCATGTTAACAATGAAAGACTGGGTATTATTTTCACTCAAATTGCAGAATGATTTAAAAAAAGAGTAGCCTACTGGAAGCACATTTACTATGCAACTGTGTTAGTAACAATATAGTTTGTCGTGATTCTTTGGCTGTCTGTGCTGCAGCGGTGTTCTACAAAAATCAAAGACCAACAGACCCGAAGACTTATATCCTGTGAGTCCTGACTCCTGTCCCTAGCATAGCCTAGTAGTAGTCATGTGAGCAATGAACGATAGATCTGGACCTTTTAATTCGTTTGGGTCATTGTGTCTCTTATTATGTGAACAATGAATGAAATAATGGAGATAATAATACAATGTGATTAAAGTGGAAGCATTAGTAACAGTATTGTTTGTCGTGCATCTTTGGCGATCCGTGTGACGACAGCACTCTACTAGAATCAAAGACTCAGAAGACCCGAAGACTCATTTGCACGCAAATTAATCATGATTCCTGAGACAGCAAAAAGATTTGTTCATTTTGAATGATTTGTTCACGACCGACTCGTCACTAGTCTACTACTCAACCGGGACATAGTTAGTGGCTAGAGGTTTGTTCTCAGCATAACAACGGTTAAAATAAATACATTATGAACTTTTTAGCCTATGCATATTTGTGTGTAAGGAAGAACATGAAACAACTCAATGTATATATAAATCAAATAATCTACCTATCCATACTTGGTTTGTAATTGTCGGTTAGTTTAGGCTATGCAGGCTACACACAGAACAAGAAATGTTGGTTTAAATCTTAAATAGTTTCCTGTTAGTGACAAAATGTGTTCATATTAATACATTATTATTTTTACCTTTAAATAATTACAATAAATTCTGTTGATTGAAATGTTTTGATCCAAAAATATAGCATAAATACAACCTATGTCGTAAATATATTAATCTGTCAATTATTTGAATGGCTTTGTTAGTGGCTTACTTTTATACCTGGCACTATAGGTCGTCGCCCTACACATTTTTGTTGGCCCGGCAACAAAATATTTGATACCATATGTAACAGGGGGCCCTGTGCCGTGTGTCTATCAGCCAAGGGGCCCTCGGCCTGAAAACCTTTAAAGACCTCTGTATTAGAGAGCTAGAAATGAGACCATGGAAGACAGACAACAATTATATGATGCAGAAACAAGGAGAGAGAGAAAGACAACAACAAGATATGATGAGACAGCAGGAAAAACTGAGACTTTGAGATTATAAATTATTTTGGTATTTTATTTGTTATGCTTTTCTTATTTGTTCTTTTATTTTCATTATATGGTGTATGTACGTGTACAAGCCACGCCCCACTTTTAAATCTAGGTTATTGTTATTACTATTCATTTCCTGGTCGATAGAGTGCGATGTAGAACATAAATTATAGCAGACACGAGGTGTTATGGCAGAAGAAGAATGGTGCCGGAAGAGGCAACACATTGATGCTTACGTACTGTTCAGGGAACCAATAAGAGTTTGCTATTGTGTCGCTATAAAAGGGGGAGAGGGCATGGTTAACGAGGCTGATTTTCATTCTCACGGGGCCTTTGGTCACTGTGCGGGTGCTTTTCAGAACACAGATGTGGCAAATTGTATCTTTGAATTATTCATTGCTTTTTAATACATTTATCTATTATTCTTAACACTTTTGAGTCAGAGTCCTTATTTATTGCTTCTGGCTAAATTAAAATACGCAACAAGACTGAAAACATTTAACCTAAAATATGATAGCGATACATGAGCTGGGTTTAAACTGTCGTGAGACAGGTTAGTTTATTGTACAAGGAAAGACACAGAGATGGATAACAAATATTACGCTACAATATGATGGAGAAACAAGAGACAGATTACTTTGGGCCAGATTTACTAAAGGTTTGCGTAAGTAAAAACGTGTGCAAAATTGATAGTACTAGCAAATAACACGTGAGCTGATCCAACTAATTGTATGCACGGAGGATGACGTCTTTCTTAATGAATATGCAAACTGGGGCGTTTCAATGTTAATGTAAAAGATGATGGTAGGGGAACATGCATATAAATTAATATACTACACACAATATGATCTATCAAGCCTAAAATACATTAGAGGTGATTGCGAGAGCATCTATATTTAATTAATTTGATAGGAAGGTGTAAACAGCCAAGAGTTGAGCAGAGATAGCTGTTGTTATTGTTGCGAGAAGGAGATACAGGCGTAATGAAAAAAGACGTAGAGAAAGGCTTTTTTCTATTCGTGTTGATATTTTTAACATGCCGAGGAAAACACAACGCATACATTTCACCTCTCCAGCCATGCCATATTGGAGCTGTTGGCTGAGCTAAGGGCTGATTTAGTGCCAGTTACCAGAAGCAGTCACGCAATACCTGCCATGCCAAAACTTCTTGCAACTCTGCATTTCCTCGCGTCTGAGTCATTCCAACACTTTGTAGCTGTTTCTGCAGGGATTTTCCAAAGCAGTATTTCAGGTGTGCTTTCCCAAGTACGTAATGTAATATCAAGCAGGATGGGCAGGTACATACAATGTCCACGTACTCGCGACGCACTGAATGGAACCAAACAAGGTTTTTACACAGTGGCTGCATGGTTTCCCAAGAGTCACAGGTGTAATTGACTGTACTCACTTGTACCCCCCTTAAACAATGAGCGTGTGTACCGGAATCAAAAGCACACACATTCATTAAATGTGCAGGTCGCTTGTATGTCACGATTCGCGGCCGATCCAGCACTGGAGAGGGCCAGGCCGTGGATTCAGCACCGGGCAAGGCCCCCAGCATGTCATCGGCCCCCTATTAACCTCACGTGCAGAAGTCTTGCCTCTGCTTCCTGGGTGGAGGTTTAGGAGGTTTTTCGCCCTATCACCTGTTGTCAGTTCGATGCCTTCGTTTCGTTGCCAGTACCAGCATATCCCCTATACCTGATTACTGCTCGACGCTACGTCTATCCGGCAGCCCCGTCTGCCTTTGAGAATCGCCTCTGCAGTCCTCCTGATTGGGTTCCCCTCTTCCGGGCCGTATCCTGACATTGTGACTCCAAAGGTGTCATTACAAATGCTGTAGCCAAATATCTTGGATCAGACCCCCCCCCCCCCCCCCACGTTACATGTACATGTGATGACACATACCCTCCACAAATCTTTCTTCTGACACCTGTACAGAAGCCAAATTATCCAGAAGAGCATAGGTACAATTAGGTACAAGGCCTTTTTTTATTTTCATGCAATCATTTATAATGCAGAAAAAACAACATTGCACATTTATTGCAGCCTTTTTCAGGCATAATCTGGAAATAAAAAGTAGACATTTATCCTGTCCTTTTGCTATTTTCCTCTTTTCGCCAAATGCACCACTTTTCGTTCTTTTGCGCAGTTTGCACTTCACTCTTCCAGTGTGCCCCTCGCCACTCCCCTGGCTGTTCCACTGAGAACTTGGATTTAGTGACCTCACCGCAGCCTGTAGACCTTCTTCAACCCCTCTACCCAGGGCATTTATGGACATCAGAGCAGACACAGCGCTGACGAGCTGCCTGGTGTGAGCTGCAATGGCCCGGGTGTCCCGCCTCACCGCTCTAGCCTGAGATAACACAGTTTGCACCTCCTTTGCAATAAGCAATGCTCCCTTCTCAAGGGCTGCAGACTGATTCCTTTGTTCCCGCAGCAATTCCTCATCAGTGCCCTCACAAACAGTGGAGGGAACAGTGTTCGAATGACCTGAAAATCCTTTGCTGTGACTTTCACGTTCGTCATTCCACTCAAATTAATACTATAATTAAACAGTCAGTCTATTTTTGTGTCTTGCATAACGAAGACTATTAGTATTGTCTATTGGGGAATGTAAAAATATTCATTTTTACATTTAATACAGTTTGTTAGATTTTGTGAAGCAAACAGAATATTTACAATTCGTTTTATAAAAGCCTAATGTAAAGTCTATGTAACGGCGCCTTTTGAACTGTGACTATAGCATCTAAATTAGGGCTGTCCCGAATACCATTTTACAGGTTTCGAATACTTGATGGTATTTCCGAACGAGTATTCGAACACTCTTTCTAAAAAAAAACATTAAAAACACTCAACTATAATTAGGAAAAATAAATGAAATAATCTTTGATTCCTCCT
>JAODOY010001641.1:0-16177 GCA_025399855.1 Forbesichthys papilliferus
TATATATATAGATATATCTCCCTCCCATATATATAGATATATCTCCCTCCCTTCAGGTGGAAAGGACAAAGGGGAGGGATTGAGTCACAAGGATCTGTAAAGAATACAAAGGGGCCAAAGGTAATTGGCACACGGGCACACTAACACAATACATTGTTTCTACTGTGTGTTGTGCCAATGTTGGTAGAGAAAGGGCGGAGCTGCAGCAGTGCATGTCAGAGGCTTGTTTCTGCAGGCTTTACCACACATGCACACGCGCACGCGCACACACACACAAAGATGCATTATATCCATGGCACTCACGCAAAAACACACATATAATGTATATACACACACACAGATATTTATGTATGTACTTTCATAAACAGACCCACACTTACCAGTATGTAACTTCCATAAGCAGACACACACACGCACACACACACACACACACACACGCACACAGGTTTGTCAATTACATAAACACACACACACACACCCCCACACACACACAGGTAACATTCATAAACACACACACGTTTGTAACATTCATAAACACACACACAGGTTTGTAACTTTCATATACACACATACACACACACACACACACACACACACACAGAGCTTTTTGCAGTTCTGTAACTTTCATAAACACACACACACACGTATGTAAGTTTAATAAACACAAATACATACACTGAAGCACACACCATGTGGAGCCTCTAGCCTTTCTCGTCTTACCGAGTGCATAATAATAATGGTAGTAATGAGGGTGACAACATCTGCTAGCCATGTAAAGGGGCCCGAGACACAGGGAGGATTGTGTGTGCGTGTGCGTGGGGGGGTTAGAGGTTAGTGAGATACTAGCACACCAGAGCACTTGTGAGTAACAGAGGCAGAGGTAAAGACAATGTGTGTGTGTGTGTGTGTGGAGAGAGAGAGAGAGAGAGAGAGAGAGAGAGAGAGAGAGAGAGAGAGAGAGAGAGAGAGAGAGAGCGCTCAAGGTTTTAGAGAATTGTAGTAGAAGCTCAGATCAGGGAAAGGGGTTATAGGATGCAGGGGCCATTAGAGGATGCTGTTGTGATAGAACGATGCAAGGTGGAGCGAGCAGACAAGATATGGAAGTGATTGAAGACAGCAAGGGAGAGAGATGTATTATTCTGTTGACCAAAGGTCATGCTGTCCTCTGAACCCCGATCTTTTGATTTCCAATAACGATAATTATAACGATATTCATATCCAATAACGCCAAGTACACTTATGTAGACGTGGTTAGCGTTTGTTCTGACTTGCCTGATTGTGTTCCAACTGCGTAGCATGCTACTTACAAAATGTGTTTTTATAACACAAAATACAACATGTTATTACACACAAAATATTGTACTTAACATATTGTAATACAAATAACATGAACATACATGTAAATGAACACAAAACTATAGCGTTCGTTACCGTAACGACTGGGGTTGCACTGAGGGACGGCATACCCAGGTTCCCGTTTGGACACTTCCCATCGCCCCACATCCGCACGTGCTGTCTGCAATCATTGTCGATGGATGTCGGCTGTGCGGATGTGGGGCCGTGTAGGGCGGGGACCTATTTTGTTCCATTGTGGGGTTTTGTTCGTCATTATGCTGCTTGCATAAGCTCCGTTAGCCTGTTAGCTCTATGTTTGTCACACGCTTTCCTTTGGAGTAGTAGTCCTTTGTGCTAGCCATATTAAACGCAGAGCAGCGGCTCGCTGGTTCACCTGTCACTTGTGTGTCTCACCTGCCTGCATCGCCCTTACCTCGCGTCGTGACTGTTACATTACCTTAATGGTTAAAGGTGGGGTCAGCTATCCTGCAGAAAGATGGTTGATATTGGAACTCGATCAAAACAAAACACCTCTTCCTTCAATGCCATAGGGTGCTTCCTCAGAAGCTACGCCCTCTACCTTGAGGCTTGTTGTCTGGTGTGGTCTGCACCTTGTTGTTTGTGTTCCCATTTACAGAGGCAGGGCTGTTTAGAAACACTGGCACATTTTTTCAGAACATACACGGGTACTGGTAACTAGTAGACCATGGGTAGGTATTCACTGAGTTTGACATAACAGCTTACAATTGCTGTATCCATTAATTTAATTTTATTAATTCCAGTAATTCACATTGAAACGTACTGTAACTGTACATTGCCTAACCGCTTGGATTGGTGGCATATTCTGGGGATGCTTCAGTTGATCAGTCTAGGCTCAGCACCATTATGTAGCAATAAAATGAGGTCAGCTGAGCACTTGAATGTACTGAATGAGCAGGTTCCCATCAATTGATTTATTTTATTTTCTGATGAACAGGCATGTTCCAAGATGACAATGCCAGGATTGATTGGGGGCAAATTGTGAAAGAGTGTGGTTCAGCGAGTATAATTTTCTTACATAAATTGCCCACAACAGAGTCCTGATCTTAGCCCAATTTAAGGTCTTTGGTATGATATGGAAAGTACTTCAAAGAGTGTTTGGACTCAATCAAAATTTCAGACAAAACTCTGGAAGGAATGTTGTGATGTTGCGCAATTTATAATGTTGTTACAACAATGCCATGGAGAATCATGGCACTGTCTAAGCTATAGGCCGTCTAACACAATATAAGTGCAACCTTTTTTAGCCAGGCAGTGTAGATTGTGCCTAGTCGGGTATAGTCTGTGAAAAACAGTTTGAAGTCGGGGTAGTAGACCCTAATACAGTCCTAGGCCCTTTGAGACATTCTACCCGGCCCGCCCGGTACATCAAACCTTTAAAAAATAATATAACTAAAATGACTTGACGAGCTCTGCAAAATTTTACTTTATTTACTGCTGCATAAAATAAATAGCAGTTAAAGTGAACTGTTACATTTGATTATGAAAATGGTGCATATGAATAGCCTATATACGCATAAATATGCAATTTAACAGAGTTAGCGTTGTTTTTTTTTGTGTTTTTTTTAATGTTTTAGCATGTTGGTTAGCAAAGTATTGTGGCCCTCTAAGTTCTCTGACATGTTCAATGTGGCCCCCAAGTGAAAATAATTGCCTACCCTTGCCCTAATAGATGCATGTTAGCTTCATAGCTCCAATTACCTGCTAGTGATTTGCTGTAGTTATAGTGACCTACAGAATTGGCTCGGCTAACAAATTGTTTTGTACAATGGAGGGAAGCTTGCAAAACCAATACCAGGCTATACTATACAATCTCTTGAATGGCAGACCCTAGCACTTTACACTGGGGGAAGAAAAAGTGAGCCGTAGAGATATTTTGTTTGCAGGGTGAAATGGAGTGCTTCTAATGAGGAGCGAACCCTGGTTGGCCTCGTGGTGGAATCCGGGCCAGCTGGGCTCCTGCTTGTGGATAAGTGGCTGTCAGGTACAGCGACAGGGGCTATGTAGCTTTTGTCATTGAAGACGATTTCCCTAGACTCCACCATAGCGGAATTGATTACTCCGTTTGTAATTGGCAGGCACTGACGCATAGGGGGACAAAGGTTAGGAAAGTGGGGTCGGGCGTTGTCCTCAGCTAGAGGCATGTGAGCGCGCACGCGCTTAAGTGAATGAGAAGGTAATGGATTCTTATTAATACGTGAGGCGGGCGCTGTCAACATCTCTGTCCAAATGTCCTTTGGCATCTTTCCTAGTGTTTGTTTGCGCCAGCTTGTGTGTAGTGGGATAAAACAATAGAAGGAAGCAAGATTTTAAACACAAGACTGCATTGTGACAGGATGAAGCATTGAAACCAGACTATTATTGCACTTTGATCATTTGTTTCGCGACACAATATTGTTTCCTTTAGAAATAATATTACTTCCTTAAGTAATACCAAAATACAAAATACACATGCATACACATGCAATTTAGGTACTTTCTATGAATACATTCCTCAAAGAGATGAATACAATCAAGTATGCCATCATGGTTAATGTATTTTAAATTATAAACTGATGCGTCAAGCTTTAAAAATATTTGTGTACCTGAGTGCCTTTTTCCCTCAACACGCACGCACACGCACGCGCACACACACACACACACACACACACACACACACACACACACACACTCACACACACACAGAACCACTGCAGGGAAGGTAATGGACTCTTTCAAAGAACCATGAAATTATTCTAATGACTGCATCTGGGCTTAGTCAATGAGGCTTGTGGCATTTTCTTGTGTGTTGCAAACACACACAACCTACACAGATATGGAGTATTTCTGTACACTCTCTCTGTCCACTAACTTTAGCCATGGTGCACTTGAAAGAAACAACTGTGCCTCAAACCATGAACCTAGATTAACAGTGTGGAATGTGTGTGTGTGAATGTGTGTGTGTGTGTGTGCATCTTTCTACTTATTTTCTTGTGTGCGTAGCTGTATTTTGTGTGTGTGTCTGTGCGTGCATAGCCTGTTTAACACATACAAATACTCATGCTCTCACTCGTACAAGCACTCACATTTTATTTCTAAGCACCGTGCGTCCTCTAAAAGTACATTATTTTGTCAACATACAATTTCCTAGAGCTCTTTGCCTCCAATTAGAATTATTTACAATCTGCTTTGTTTTTTTTTAACTTTGTTTGTTTGGTAATGACAATAATTTGCTTTTCCATTCAGCCTCTTGGGTGTGACTTTACTGTAGGCTATGACATTGTTGGCGTGTGTGTAGCATGTGCATGTGTACTAAAATTAACCCTGCATTTCTCAGCTCTGTATTTGTATTCTAGCAAACACACAGAAGTAATGCGATCATATGAGAGCATTGGGGGAGATTAGAGAGGGGTGCCCGTCATTCAACACTCAAGATGGTCGAGGGGAATGCACTCTCAGGGTTTCACACATCCACATCTGCACTTTTGTAATGCCGATTTCCACCACGGTATCTTATTAAATGCAGTAATGCACATTTGCGTGTCCATTTAATGTCTGCTTGGATACTGTGTAACACGCATGTTAAAGTGTGTCTTTTTGTACAGCTTTAATTTAAACCTTCCGAGTTTGCACGCTTTGAGTGACTCACAACGACGGGGCACTGCATTGTTGCTGTGCGGACAGCCTCAGTATATTAACCACATTTGATCCATAGCCACCTTGACAAAAGAGTGCATCATTCCATCAGCAGTACAAGTGCAGGTTGAACAGCACACCTCCTTTCAAGCATCAGCAGAATAAAAGACTCCCAGGTAGATCACGCTGGCACTGTGCCCAACACCTTATAAACATTGATGCTACTGTTTTGTTCTCACTCTATTAAGTGAAACCAATTATACCAGCTTCTCTGGGTGCTACAGTATAAGAGGTCTTTATTAGATGCAAGCTACGCTGTGGTTTTCAAAGGTTTGGATTAGTATGAATAAATTATCAGTTGGAGTTGTAGGTGTCTTCAGTTAACGACTAATCAAATCAGCATCTCTTATTACATTTAAAACAGCACACGTCTGACAAGGCGAACTATCAATCATTTTGTAATGAACAGTGAAAGTGTAGCTATAGCACAATCTTGTTTTATTTGGCACATAACTAGCACTGTGCCACTTGAGTTTAACTGGCACTTTCTCTACTACCCCATGACAGTTTTTTTAGCGTAAACACATTTAAAGCGAGCTGGGAATTAAGAGAAGTGTCACTACGTCTAGTACCACCATTATCCGGAAACTAGAACTTCTTGTCTGCTGAAGGCAAATGTATTCACGCCTAAATACATCCATTTCTAACAATATTACTGTCACTGTCAAAACACTTCCATGTGTATTTTCCTTTGGCATGGATGTTAAGCAGTACATCCACTAGACAACAGCTCAGAGTCAAATGTTTTTAACAGCAAACAGAGGTCATAATGTACATTGGCCATGTCATACAGCATATTGGCCTTAATTGTTGCTGCAGTTCACACATTACTTTGACTGAAGTGTTAAGATACTATATCAATTGGTTATATACTTCTAAAATAGTATGTCTGTTATGCTTCAGTTACCATCGGGGATAGATCAGGTCATGAGTCACGTCGTAGTGTACTAAAATGTAGGCCTTTTGATTTTTGTATTGGGCTAAACTAAAGGGAATAATCTGTCTATTTAGCGACTTCAGTTTTAAATCAAGCAAATAGTTGGCTGCGAATAATACACCAATTCATAAAGCTATTTGTAATATGAAATAGTTCACTCATTGCTCATGTCTGTGTGCTATAGCTGTCGTGTGAGATTGACAACTTTTTCTTCTACGAAGTTAAAGTCCTGTAAGTAGAAATGTGACCCTGATTTGATAGCCATTTTCCAGTCAGTTATTAAGCAATATTAAAATGTAATATTAATACATTTTGATTGTCTGATACTAAGAAACATGTAATGTCCATAATCCCTTTAAATGAATGGACGCAGGGACTGAATGGGTTAAAGTATCGTAAATTGAGCAACCACAAAGACAGCAACTATTCTTGAGATGATAATCTCTGGGGATAAATGGTTACAAACAGTTCGCTATGTGAAAAGTCTACAAATCCACACAGATTCAGCTGCTGTTTGATGAAAATAATTAACCTAATTAACATAAGTAACCTATTCTTTTTACTAGCAAGCTGGGAGCTTTTGCAGTGGCCTGCATCTTCATTTCTCTCCAGAGATCGTATATATCTAAATGAAAAGACTGCCGTTTTTAGTAAATAATTTCAATTACAAGATCATGCACTCCCCCCACAGAGGTGATCATTTAATTCATGCGATGATCAAACGAGGAAGTCGGTTATCTTCGCCAAGTAGGCTACGATATACAGTAGATATAAAGTCTGATGTAAAAGAATGAGACAAAGATAAATCATGTCAGAACTTTTTCCACCTAATGTGAACAATTCAATTGAAAAACAAACAATCTTTCGAGGGAGAAAAATGAAACATGAAACAGTTAGATATATTCCAAAGCAAATAATAGTTCTGAAATATCAGAGAGAAGCAGACAGAACTACAAAATGCTTTTGAGAGCTACAGTAGGCCTATCTTATAATTCCACCAGTCTCAATGGACGATCTTGACAATTAACTTGACAAACATGTAGGCTAGACTACAGAAACAACAATATCCTTACATAACAGGGTAAGTCAGTCTACATTGTTTCATTTTAAGATAATGTTTAGTTATGACTTCCTATAGTTTTCATTACTTTGGCTTTCTTTGGACATTTGTTTAGCGCACCAGGATTTCTCTCAGACATATATAATGGCGTGTGTTGACCAGTGATCATGTTGGATTGTTGACCAGTGTAGAGCCTAGTCTATGTCATAACTATGTGTAACAATGTCAAGACAATTGCGCTGCAGCCACAAATTACATAAATCTTACTCTTAAATACTTCAATACATGCAATAGTGCTATCTATAATAGCTTTCTGGTCGCGACCTTGTAATGTGTTTCTCTTTTGCTCGGAGAGCGGGGCTCAAGTCCTGGCTGGGACAGATTTCACTCTGGCATCATATTTGGTTTTAATAACTAAAAGCATAGTTGTACAAGCTTAAAAGTTGAGTAATTTTCCTCACACTTTCATCCCCCCCACCTAAGAAACATCCCCTGCGCCACTGGGTCCATTTAATTAGTATCCGTAACCTTTCAGAAAACGGGCAGAAATACGGGTGACAGAAAGCCTCCGTATCCGTTTACATATCTATTGCTGAGCCCGAGTATGAGCCTTAATTATCCTGTGCTAGCAAGGTCATAGCCGTTAGCTAGGGCAGATCAGAGGCACTCGTGCCTTAATTGATGCCTGGCAGTAGCAGCTGTGGCTCTGTCTGTACCATGCCAAGGCCTGATCAATGGCATTTTCCTTCCACAGGGCATTCTTAAAATGAATGCCTGGCAGCTGAGGGACATAGTCAGAGGACAGGACAGACAGCACACACACACACACACACACACACACACACACTGAGGCTGAGTAACGTGGCTAAGAGATAAGGCTTGCTATCGGACAGTCATCTGGGACAGCTGCACTCCTCTGTCGCAGGCTGCCCTACAGCTGACTACCTGCTCTTCTCCCCTAGGCCTCTCAGCGCCTACACTTCCCTGGTTTAACACATGTCTCTTTATCCCTCCCAACTTTATGCTGCCCCCTACCCAGTATTGCCATGGGAACATGCTAACAGGTGGGATAAGCCCTGAATTGGCTTGTAATGTGTCAGTACCCGTAGGAAGGAATGGAGGATTAAAGAGCAACTTTATTTTAAGTTTTTAGTTCTTTAGTTCAATCATTTTTGATCATATGTATCATATAATCTTTAGTTTCCTCATTTACAGTAAACATGTTCCATTTGATAATCACCTCTTTTTGGATTTAACAAAATATAACAACCCTTGAATATGAATATACTAGTGTACTCCACAAGCCTTACATGGCGTCGGTGACACGTCACAACACATCACGGTTTACTGTATGAGAAGGAAACCAGCAGGTGATCCCATGCAAGCACAGCAGCAGCATTTACAGTAAGCATGCATTCACTCTCAAGACACTCACACGCGCTGTCTAGTTGTCAGCTTCCACGAAAGGTACAGCTCTAGTGTGCCCACCCTCCTTGCCTTGTATAACAGCCACGTTGCAACATCATGGCTCTGCCTTGTGCATCAGCCAGCTTTACTCGCCGTGGCAAATGTGACGGTACACGTCAACATGTGCTTCCTAAGTAACCGTGAACGTCAATAACTTAACAACGTGCTTACTTTCACCCTGCTTCCATTTCTTGTCTCCCGATACATTAGTCTGATACAGTGGCGCGTTCAGCTTTGATGGCGCTCTGGAGAAGGCATTAGGTGTAATATTCTGTGTGAGTGAGAGAGAGAGAGAGAGAGGGGTGCAGTTCGGGGCCAGTATTGTGCTTTTAAGAGCCAGCAGAGCCCAATGTAAGAGGTGATTAATACATGCTTTGATGTGCTAACACAAAAATGGCTAGCAGAAATAATCCCTTTACAATGGCTCTGACTGTGACTCTGTGTATGTGTGTGTGTGTGTGTGTGTGTGTCCATTCCAGTGGAGTTTGAGAAGCTGGACCTAGCCTCACTGCCGTCAGTAAGCCAGTTTGTCAAGAAGCGAGGCTTTAACCTTGCACATTCTGATCAATAATGGTGAGGGACATCATGTTTATGCACCCTGTTTAATGTATGAGCATGTCTAATAAATGCATCATAACTAAAGGATTTGCCTTGCGTTTAATATGTTGTTATGTGTATGTTTGGGATATATTCACACGTATTCATATTTCATTATATCATTTTGTGTATCCATTAATTGTGTGTAACCTGTGAGATTTCATGCCGTACACGCGTTTGTTTTGCTAGCGGGTGTCATGCTGGTTCCTGAGGATTGTACAGAAGATGGATTTGAGCACCAAATCCATGTGTCATGTGTAGTGTCAACTACCTAGGCCACTTCCTGTTGACCTGGCTGCGCCTAAACACACTGAAGGATTCTGGGAAATGCAGTTCCTTCTCCCGTGTAGTCAGTGTCTCTTCCTCTGCCCACCGGGTCGGTGAGATCAGACTAGATGACCTAAACCGAAGGTAACAACAACACAGATACACAGATGATGATTTAAAATAATAACAGTTATAATCTTTATTAAGTTAAAGCATCATTTGCTTATTAAGTGATTGGCTGTGTGTACTTGCACCTGTCTGGGTGTAAATCAACCTGCAGTGTATTTGAAATGCCACCACAGAGTGTTGTGGAAACATTATTGCACCCTTCTTGGCTTTCACTATTCATGTATGTTTTTAATACTGGATGTTTTAAGATCTTAGCCAACATGCTCTAAAATGAAATCAAGGATACTGGAGAAAAAAAAAAGTTGTATTATTATTATTATTTATTTAAATTATTAAATGAACAAAGCATTTGCTTCAATAACTGCAACTGTGAAGGTATTTTAGGCCACTCTGTAGAATAGTAAGATTTGAGTTATTAGGTGTTTTGAACATTAACTGCTCATTTCAGGTCCTGCCACAGCATCGCTACTTGATTTACAACAAACTGTTTTAATTTGGTTCTTTTTCATCAATTGCTGTAGTTTGTTCTCTATTCCTATTGTGGAATAAAAAGTATTTTTGTACTATTTAGTACAATTTTATGACAGGCACTCACAATGTGTACAAATCTCTGACCCCCCCCCACTACCCCATCTGTATCCCCCATCCCATATCTCTGCCTCGTCATCCTCAGCCATTATTACTCAGCCCATGTGGCCTACTGTCAGAGTAAGCTGGCGCTGCTGCTGTTTTCCTCCCACCTGCAACGGGAGCATGAGCACGGAGGGTTCCCGGTGAGCTCCTGTGCCGTGGACCCGGGCATGGTGAACACCTGTCTGTACCGTCACCTGTGGCCACCGCTCCGCCTCGCACAGAGTGTGGTGGCACAACTGCTGGTCAGGGTACGCCTCTGCTCCACTGCTACTGTTTTCATCCGTTTGTTTTGCAAATGTTTGTCACAGTTTATGACGCATTTGCAATGCAACAAAGCAATATATGTTTGTTCAAAACAGAATAGTGAGAACGGGGACAATATCGACGCATAAATGTATATAATAATCGCCTCACATAAAACCCTCCTCACCATGTCAATGAAACTCTATTTCCGTATATTTCAATAGATAAAAAAACATGCTCTCCTGCATATGCTAATATCTGCGTACGTTCTGACTCACAACGCACACACCCACACTGCGGCAGACATTGCTCAACAAGTCATTCTTGCAGATACACACGCACGCTCGCACGCACGCACGCACATTATATGGTCAATTTATTGTAGATGCTGTCTGGTTACAAAGGGAAGTGCTATAAAATTAAGGGAAGCAAGCACAGTGGGAATATTTTTGAATATTTTGTTGCATCTTAAATCAGTTTGCCTTAGGCTGTTATTAATGTTTCTAGGAGGTTCCGGTAGCAGACAGAATGTGCGTGAGCGTGTGTACTTGTGCCCGCTCAAGGTTTAAGTATAATCCTTGCAGGCATTTGCCTCCAAGCGCAGCATTTTGGACGTCCCCAAAAACCGAAAGGCATTAATCAGCAAGTGGCCATTAACGTGCACGCACAAAAACACACACCCACACACATGCACACACACAAGGAGGAAGAACATACACTCGAAGGACATACACTTAAGTGCATCATTTAAACAGTGTTATGGGCAGGCTACTGTAGAAATGTGTGTGTGTCCATAATGTTATGGAGCATGCGGACACGACGTTCACAGCCATGCTTCACACACCAGCCTTCATATTGATAATGACATCAGGAGCCGAAAGTGTGAAAGGCAGCCAAGAACGTGACCTCCACCCATTCACACACAGAGTAGGTGCCCGATAGTATGGTGTGTGTGTACGTGTGTGTGTGTGTGTGTTGCGAGAAGGGGGGGGTCAGGTTAGTCTTGTACTCACCATAAGTCTCTTTAGATAAATGTGTCTGCTGAATGATTTTTATTGTCATTGTAGGTCACACAGACAATGTTGCAGAAGATCACAATTAATGGAACATTTTCAAATAGAAATGCAAAAAGTTGATCAGACCCATTTTTCTAAGGGTCATGGCACACTTTTATTCACTGTGGGGAATTGACATTTGTCCTCTAAGTGCTTTTCCCTGATGCTTTTGTTGGAAAATGTATTTTATATTATTTAAAGCATGGGTTCTCAAACTTTTTGGGACCAGGGACCCCTTACAGGGGAGAACATTTTCCAAGAACCCCTCATAATCGTATCACTTAAAGGCATTAGCAAGAAAGTAAATCTTGCTAACTTTGAGCTCAAAGTATTGCTCTGTGGTCCTCCGCGGTGCCGCAACACACATCGAAATGCATTGTGAAGCAAAGCGTAGTGCTATGCTAGTCAACACATGTTTATGTTACTAATTACGGAGTCAGGGCTGTGTAAAGGTATCGCATTATTACGGATTATGATGGCGTGATATGAAACAATTAAATTAGAGGTTTTATTGTCTAAAAGGTAAATTGAGTAATGGACACAATATGTTTGTTCTATTGGCGCAAATAGTTGCCATAGACACATGACATATATGCACTTTTATTAAAAGAAATTAAGAAAAACCCAGGTCAGGGTTCCATACTATCTGTTTTCACTTTTTCACCTTACTGAATCTTATTTTATGAGCACCAGCACAAAAATTAGGTGCACCACTAATCAACGCAACGCAGCTCATTCTTATTTTTCATTGTTTCCTCCAGGTCAGATGTTTTCAGCAGTGGAGGGGGGGAAGGTTGTTGCAAGGTTGTTGCTCGTGTAGCCTGGCTCAGCCTGCTCTCAGATTAATTTTCTGAAATGAGATTCTATAGTCTGGAAACCCTGTGCACACTGGCATTTTCACAACCAACTTGCTGACGGACCAATCACAGTGGGCTAGTGAAGCATGTTTGAAATGGTGGTAGAGCTAGATGAGGCGATCAAAGCAGTTGTAGCAACGGCGTCCAATAGTAACCATAGGTCAGAGGTCTACGCAGTAGAAGGAAATAACTGTTAACTCTTCCCAATGGCAGCGTTGCCAAAGTGCCGTGAGCCTACACCAGCGTTCTGAGTTCCTAGGTAGGAATAGGTTCAATAGGTAAACATGAAATAAAATGACACAACTTTAAATGTTATAATAGCATATAGCAATGCCTTTGACCCAATACTTCTTGCAGAGAGCACTGTATAGCCACATTCTATAGATTCAGTAGAAACGTTTGCAGCCTGGCTGAGAACTTTTTATTTTATTTTATTTTGGAAAAGCTCATAAAGAAACTCACCCAGATCTGACCAGTTGATGCTCACATGTTGTTTTGATGTCTGCGAGGCTGAAAGCCGGTGTTAAGTGGTTCAAAGTAGAACTGAACAGGGAGGGGAACACGGTGCATCACCCCTATGGCAATACTGATGTTATAGTATCGCAGTAAGTTGACAGCTCCGCAGATTTGAGACTACATGAAGCAACGGCGGTAATAATAATAATAATAATAATAATAATAATAACAACAATAATAACGCTACCATATTTGGAAGTCGCACTGTCACACAAAATGTCATATTTAGTCACACTGTTTCCAAAAATGCAACTAATTTGTTGCAATCTGAGCCCTGCCCCAGGGGTCTGTGGACCCCACTTTGAGAACCACTGATGTAAAGGCCCCAGAGTCATTTTGGATAAGCTTTTTACCCTTTTTTTGCATTTTCTTTTATCATGCCCTGATTTCATTGGCTATACAATATGAATGGGAGTGGCAGTACCTATACTGCCACTAGGGCTGCTCAAATATGAAAGACATCAGATTACTCCGTGACTTTGGAAAGATGTTGCAGATACTGCACTAAAAATAAAAAAACAGTGAAACAAATCAACAGTGAAAACACCTTCAACTGTGAAATTTCCTCTAATACTTTTCCCTTTGATCTTTCACTTTAACCCCACGAGTGGTGAAAGTGCACGTGTCATTAAGAACACAAGACAAATGAGAGTTTACTTGCAAAACGTTCTGAGAAAAATGATAAATCGATTATATTGTTTTTGTGATTGTGATTGCTTGATTAATTGCACAGCCTTAACTGCCACTGATAAGAGGTTGCAATCCAAAAATGATGTCATACCTTGGGACAAATCTAACCGGGCTTTTGAGACATCACAACTGCCAACACAACTGGAAACAAACATATACGATAGGGGACCGTATAAATGTAAATACAGTAAGTTGCCCTTAGCAGTGCTGAAGCCACAGTGTTAGGAAAACTTCAAACACATACTGGACACAGCACACCTACTTCAGCCGCTGTGTAGCTCAAGGGCACTCTATAGCTACTCTAAGATCTTGCTTACCTCCGTTGGCTAACACACACGCACGGCCCCCCTCGCTCCTCTCGGAACTCTGATCCAGGTCTCAGAGCTTACACAGAGTTCATTGCAAATACACACTTACCCCGGCTTTCGCACAAACACACACACACATGCACACTTGCACCGAGGCTTGTTTATTGACTCTGACATACAGGGACATGAGTGGTCCTCTGGGGCTGTCACACACACACACACAAACAAACAAATCCTCAGGCCTGTGGTTCACAGGCCACAGGTTTATTGTTTAATTTATGGACGCATTGTTTCATGTATGTGATAATATAGTGTAGCTCATGTTGTTTGTTAAGTTAATATTAAGTGTGTGTGTGTGTGTGTTCGGCATCCCCAGACTCCTGTGGAGGGTGCAGCCACCGTACTGTATATAGCCCTGTCTCCTGCTCTAGAAGGAAAAGACGCTGGTGGATATCGGATCAACGGGCGCAGGGAGATGACATCATCGTCGACTCCTGACCCCCATTTGCAGCTAAGCCTGTGGAAAGCCAGCCACAAACTGTTGGGACAAGCCTGTGAACTGAGAGAAGACTAACAGACTATCATCTGTTCATCTGTCCATCTTTTATTTATTTATTTTTTTTCCATGCAACTTATATCAGCTGTTTGTGTTGACAATCTGACATCTACCGCTGAACTGTGATTGATTAATCAGTAAATCCCTCCCTTTGTTCCATACAGGATTGGGAGTGGACTTTTTCTTTCTCCCACTGTGAACACACATCTGCGTGCGCACACACACACACACAGTATACACACCTAGGTAAGTCCAATTTTCTGACCATAACGGGGTCGATTGTGGGAATTCATCTCCTCTTATCAAGGACTGTTAACTGGCCAATATACTCCCCGCTATACTACCAGTTTTAACTAGTACAATTTCCACCTGAATCTGGTTAATGGAGAAATATTCCAAAATGTTCCACTGCCCTTTCTAGCCATCTATTCACACAAGGGAGGTTTTCTCTCAATTGCCAACTCTTCTTGTTTCCATAGCGATCATTCTGTTAGTATTTTTTTTTTTTAAATGAGCAATGCCCTACCTGTTTTCTGTGCTCAGTGTTACTCTGCATTGTTTTCTCTGCCTGTGATGTGTGTGTGTGTGCATGCGCGTGCATGCTTCTCTCTGTGTGTAAATGCTTAAGGAATAAATCATGCTTATGGATTAAATTCATGTTCATGAATAGCACAATGACCAATGCTGGGTTTTTTTGGGTCGGTCAAGGCGAGAGGGGATAAATACTGTAGAACCCTTATATATATTTGACATTTAGGCATGGACCTGCTTCCTATTGCTGCTTCCTCATTTGAGCCCCCCCCCCCCCCTCCATTGCATTGTGGCATTGTGATTTCCCAGTAGTGAGAATTCAGCTTCATCTGCAGAATTAACTGAAACAAACAGGTTATTTAGAAGCAGTTCATCCCGGCATAGGCTTATATCAGCACACCATGCACCCACATTGTGAATTGCACCACCATGTCACCTCCACTGCAATATACAAGTTTTACAGTAAATAATACAAGAATATTGGAGAAGGTCTTGAAACAAGACTGGAATTAGTTATTTCACTATCAATAAGTCATTGCTCTGTATGTAGCATTCATTTGAATGCTAGCATTGAGCATATTAATATGACCTACTGTATCTGCAGCAATAGTGTCACGTGGTCACTTATTCAACCAGCAGAGCTGTTGGGTGTCAGCAAAATCTTGGGTTGCTTAGACTGTTGATGAAGAGGTCAAATAATTTTCCACGTGGCCCAATATCTCTGTCTAGTGTTGACGATGTCCCAGAATGTACATATGCTGCAGAATCCCATCAGTGTGATTGTTAATCTACTGTACTTGGAAATGCGTGCTTCTTTTAAACTGTCTGCTGTTTCTGTGTGACTGTTCAGACATAACAAAGGACCGGCTGTTAATACCTCTTTTCCTTACCATCTGTTTTCCCATATCATAAAAGTGAACTAGCCCCATTGGCTTAACTTGTTGAGAAAACGGCCTGATCCTACTCATGACCTTAAAAGCTATGATCCTCGATGTGTGTCCAGATTGGCTCTAAAGATTGAAACCAACACGGTCCCTCATACACCTCTGTGCTGAGTGCCTCACACACTTCTCTGCCACTTTTCTGTTCCTCCCCCTACACACACTCACAAATTTCTGCTCACCAAAATATGTTAGAAATGTGCAGTTGAACACAAAAGACAAGCAAGCCTTTTACCACAGTACCTAAAGTGAGGAAGAGAGAACAGTCTTATCAGGAGGCACTAGTCTTAGTCCTTCCCAGGTGTTAAGTGAGGAAGAGAGAAGTCTTATCAGGAGGCACT
>JAODOY010001641.1:16277-35115 GCA_025399855.1 Forbesichthys papilliferus
CCAGGTGTTAAGTGAGGAAGAGAGAAGTCTTATCAGGAGGCACTAGTCTTAGTCCTTCCCAGGTGTTAAGTGAGGAAGAGAGAAGTCTTATCAGGAGGCACTAGTCTTAGTCCTTCCCAGGTGTTAAGTGAGGAAAAGAGAAGTCTTATCAGGAGGCACTAGTCTTAGTCCTTCCCAGGTGTTTGAGGAGGTTGCTGCACATTGAGACTGTTCACATGTGTAGTGTATGTAACCAAACTAAAAAGTACTGTGTATAGAACATAACAGAACAAGAGCAAACAAGTAATTGATGTCTACATGTGGAATACGTTTTTCCATAGCTGTGAAAAAGAACAGTGTACACTGTAAATGCTCTAGTTATTACTAACCAGCCTGGGATGGCATTTATATTAAATGTTTGATTCCCGAGTACTATCAATCTTAAAAATATATATTTACAGTCAAGAAACAGAAAGATAAAATTATAAAATATAAACAACATGAACAGTGGATGAATATAAAGGGGTGACCAGAGGAACTGGATCTTTATTCTCATGATGAGAGACCGTTGAAAACCTTGCCTGAACATGCAACTGTCTTCCTCTACATTAAAGGTTTTATTTTATTACTTTATTAACGTTAATTATATTTGAGTCCCACAGAATGGGAAAAACAATGTGTGAAATAAGTTTTTTTTTTATTATGGACTTTTTGTTTATTTGCCTTTTAAATATTACTGCTTTTGCTGTGCCTAAGAAAACATCCCTACTTTGTGTGTAATTGTGAATTTTAATGTAGAAATGGACTAGTAGAAAACGGTGATATTGTCTTGTCTTTGTGCAATGCTGTCAGTTATTTCTCTAGTGTTGGGTTGGAGTGAATGTATTATGTATGTGTGTGTGTGCGCGTATGAGTCTTTAACAAAGGGACAGCCATCGTGTCAATATTAATGTCAATGGTTGTGACAGTTAAGCTGCAGTGTCCACCTTTTTCTATTATCCAAAGCCTCTCAATAAACATATCATTGTGTCACACATCCTTCTCGTTACTTGTGTGTCCGTGTGCTTGTCTGTGTGTTTGTATGTTTGTGAGTGTGTCAGAATGTCATATGACACTTACCCCGAAAGCCCCCATGCCTCAAGCCCACTGAACTTTTGAGACATGCTTATGCTCAGATATATCTGATAAAAACCACACACTCGCTCCTGCTCTTGTACATCCCTGCACTATAGATACATTTGGTTGAAGGAGTTTCATCAGTGTTTGCAGCCAGTACACGCATAGTTATTTTATAGAGCAATAGTTTATGGGCAAGAGCTCCCATTCAGTTCCTCATAATAGCTCAGGACAGTGCGAAATCATCACCTCACAAGATGCTGACTTCAAGCTAGGTAATGAAAGCTTTTGATTGGCCCTCATGTATGAGAAATTCCAGATAGCCACCCTCTCTAGAGGGACACTCATAACACTATTGGGACAATTAATTACCCTTTAGCCTTTTTAATTCAGTAGCATTTCCTGTGTGTAATCACAAACAATGCGTCCTAATTAAAAAATCATTACACCATCTAAATTCCCTCCCGCCCGAATGATGAAATTTTCCAAACGGCACTCGCTATTGCTCTCAGGAATGTCTGCTGCCATTGATGTTCGGAAATTGGATTAACATTTTCATTTTTAGGTTGACAAAATGTGTGTGGTACGATTGAGCAAAAAAAAGAACTTCCTCTCCCAGTGTTCTCACCCTGCCTTTAACGTGAATTAGGAACATGATTCAACACATATAAAAATCCATGCAATGTTCAAAAGACTCAGTAAAGATTGTGTGTTTCAATACACTTTTGATATATTTTAAATGTATTTAGTCAATGGACTATTAATGTTCAATTCAAAGTGTAGATATTTAGTAGAGCATGTAATAAAACTTGTATTAAAATATTTTAAGTAGGTTGACCGCACAATATTACAAAGTTCTATCTTAAATAAGGCCATACTAGATGTGTGATATGATGATTATATTCTGGTTCCAGGAGCACAGGAGCATTTGGAGATGTATCCTTTTGTCATGTGCTCATAAGGGACTAACTGTTATTTCATGTAAATGTGGTTATACAGTCCAGCAAAGATGCTAATAGGTTGGTGATACCTTAAAAATGGAACAAAAACAAGTCACGCAAATGGACCGATCCGCTCCCTTTAAACAAGATAAGAGCCGTTAATAATAGGAGAGTAATGCTATTGTCTCCTTTTAATCCTCTCCTCAGACAATTAATCAGCCAACCAATGGGATTTGGAAGGGCTAACCAGGCATGTGATTTCTAGCAGAAATCAAACGGAAAGAGAGCAAGCTGAGAAAGACGCTCCAGGGAAACACACATCAACATTTGTGTGAGTGGCAGGCATGGTGGTTAATAGGTTACATCATGTAAGTGGGAATAATTGTCTGGCTTCGTCACAGAGGGAGGTTTAATTCATGTTCTTAGCCATGCATAATGTATCATTCTTTAAAATATGACAATTTAATTCTGCTGGGTCCAACTTATGATATTCGTCTTTTTTGCTGTAATGCACCTAAACATCACCTTTTGTCTGGATTGCACAGCCCATTGTAACACAAAATCCCAGAGATTCTGCAAACCAGCCAGGTAGTTAACGGAAACCAATCCCACGCGAGGAACAGATGTAATCTCACATGAGCAATTCATTAAATCGTTAATATAAAATATAAGATGCAAGTGACTTAGGTCCCACCAATTGAGCCACAAAGGTTTTTACTACCCCATTCAACCCTCCATCTTTCTCCTCAATGAGGCAGCATTAGTGCTGGAGCATAAGGAAGCATCCAGTCACATTAAAGAGTTCCTCAGTTTCTCATAGTGATTCACCTAATTAATCACCGTGACACAGTAACTGCTGCTCTGACCAAGGCTGGGCCCTGTGTGACCCTCACCCTGTCAGCATGTATGCGCTGTGTAGCTGAACATTATGGCCCCTCTGCATATATCATTGCTCAGCTTTAAGTACAAGTTCATGTCCAATATCTAAGCATTATCAGTGTTTATTCTCCCTAAGGAATTACTTTCAACAGAACAAAATGAGCGCAACCTGTGAGGAACACAATTGGACAAGACACGCATAATTAAATGCAGTATTTATTTACCCCGTTGGGGAAATGAATCTCCTCCTTTGTGTGGTGCTGGAACCATCTTCGTTATTAGCTTTGCTCCAAGTGGCCAAATAAAGCAATAATACAATAACTTCTAATTAACAAATATCTAAAAAGTAAACCAGAGTCCAAATATTTTATTTAAATTATGTCATATTTTGGAATGTAATTGGGATATTAGGGCAAAATATTATTATAGACTATTGTAATTGAATAGTGATAATGAGATGTGATTGTATATAGAAATAACATTAAGATCAGTAGAAGATGAGACAGAAAAATGTAGGAAAATGAGGTCCAAGTTGCAAAAAGAGAATCTTCGCACAAGGTCCACATGTCAAAGAGATGTGTTGAGCAGATGTCTAACAGATGTTTCCCCAGTGTCCAAAAATAGAGCATATACAGTAGCCTAGTAAAATAAAAAAAGTATATATTCAAATGAAAGTATCAAGATAGCAAAAACAATATAATACACATATAAATAATGAAGTTTGACATACACTGTTGTCAGGGGTTAAGGACAAGATAACACGACCAGCACACAAGTGACTGAGGTCTCCCCATTTTAGACGCGTGGTGTCTTCCTGGGGTACAAACACGTGCTAACAGCAGTCTGTGGCTCGACCTATTAGCAAGCTCTAAATGTGAGATTAGGACAGCCATTAATCTCCCTGCCAGCTCGGGCTGATGGAACAGGCCTGACAGCCGTAGGCTAAGTGATACATGGACCTTGTCAATGCATCTGAAGAATAGAAGGATAAACCAAAGGACACACACTCACACACACACACACACACACACACACACACACACACACACACACACACACACACGCACACACACACACACACACACAGAGAGAAAATGCCCACCGTACATGCACAAGTTGTCTTGTTTCTATAACTTGTTTTAACAGTAGGTACTCTCTCTCTCTCGCTAGATACCTGCAGAGAGACACACACACACAAACGCACATGCACGCACGCACGCACACCCACACACACTCAAACACACACACACACAGACAAGTCCTCAAATGTGACCTGAATTTTGTCACAGAACAATCACAGAAGAAAACAAAAACATCAGTTTATTAAAAACTACAGCAGCACACAACCAAGTGTGGCGAAACCAGATCGTGTCACCAGTCGACATTCTTATTCATTTATTCAATAACATCGCCACACTGACTCTCCCCTTCATTCCCTTCCCGATGAGCAAACACTGTATAAAACCAATTATTCTGGAGGAGAGCTGGAATCGGTTGCCATCTCCCTCTCCGGAAATGTAAATCAGATTATACACCCGTAAATAATATTTGGCAGTTTTACAAAGGTGTGTGTTTAGTGGGAGAGCTTGTTCTCTTTATTAATGTGGAAGACAAAATTGTGAGCTTGGACATGCACTCCTGTTTGGGGTGTCATTGAGTGTGTGTGTGTGTGTATGCGTGTGTGCCTACAGGTGTGCATGCATATTACATGGCCTTTTCAAAAGTGTGAAGGGGAATTCTTTGGGGGTTAAGGGAATTAGAAATCAACAACACTCAGAAATGTCTACGGTGATTTCAATGAGTGATGGCAATAGCACAAATAATTTAATCTGGCCTGTGAAAGAAGGAGGCCTATTTTTCTTGTTTTGATAGGGCTTTGAGAGCCACACGCACACACAGACACACACAAGCACGCACATGCGCATGCACACACGCACGCATGCACGCACGCACACATTTTGGCCTGTCTAAAAAGCGGCTAGCACAACAATCTCTAGGGCACAATGCTTCACTCAACCCACTCATCTCTGCTGAGAGCAGAGAGAGAGAGAGACCGTGGGTCAAAACAAACAGAGGAGAAAATAGGAAGCAGACAATAGACAGGAGAGAAGTGGAAGATGCAAGGAGGAGGAATAGGTGGCAGAGGACAGGAAAGAAAAGAGAGAGCGTGCGGACTCACACGCGCGCGCGTCAGTGTGTATCGGCAGCAATCACACACTGACTGAATGTCAATCATATCTCGCCTATCTCAGGTGGCGTATCCCACTTTTCTTACTTCCCCGGGTGAAATGCTTCTCTTCTCCCCCACCAATGCTGCAATGTCCTTGATTCTCCACCAACTCCATTCAATGACATCAAAAACGTTTGCCGACACAGTTTCACCTCAGCTTGTTTTTTACTGGGTGATAGCGGTCATCTCCCCTAATCAATAAACTATTATTGTCCAATCAATGCACAGTGTGAGACATGAACTCAAGGTTTACTGTGTAATTCACAGGAATAAATAAACATTAGCCCGACATTACATGCAGGAGTTGCGGAGAGCTAACATTTCTTGCTAACTATTTAGTAAGAATTACTCAAGAAGATGATTTCAAACATTAATATTTATTAGCGTGGCTAATGTTTTAATTACATTTCTTCTTTGTATACATGTTTTGTAAAATACATTCAGATTGATGTGAGGCCTACATACATGGACTGTTCGGATGCCACCCAGGGTGATAAAATACATTTGACTGTAACATTTTAAAAGTAAGATATAGTTGTGAGTGTCCCAAATCCAATGTCTGAGAAAAACCCTATTGATTCAATGATGTGGTTTGGGCAGATTTGTCAATACATTTGACCCAGTTCTGTCACCTTCCTTGGATTGTCTAGTGTTCTGTTGCAGTGGCCTACCTTGCTGCCTTCACAGTTTACTAAATGTTTATGGGGCCACAATTAAAAAAAACATTAGTTTGCAAATGCATGGTTCATAGAGCATAAAGAGTAGAACACATTGTCTCTCTGAAATGCAATAAAACCCTGTATCGCTTCAGTTTGTTGTTGTGGCGGACATTGATTTAAATGCCACAGATGGATGAACACACTCTAATTGTAATACAAAATGTCTTTACAGCTACGGATGTATAAATCTGTGTCTTGTAAGCTATTGACTGGGACCAGCAGACCATTTATTAAAATAAAAAATATCATTTTCTGTTGTCTGCTGCTGGCAGAATGTGATTTCCTAATGGATCCAATCAGTTGTGAAGGGGAAAATCAAATATAAGACAAGATTACAATGATTTGTAATGCATTGTTTAAACAGTTCATAGTAAAATAGTTAGGGCCCACCTATTTCACTTAAATAAGAAGTACACCTTGCTTACAGTAAAATACAAGGATCATACATCAATTTTAAGTGGTTTACTGTAACAACAAGGCAATTTAATTACTGTAATGGTTATCATTGACATTTGTGATGACGGTTCTTTCAACATTAGCATTTTCAGTTTTTAAGATTCAACAAGTGGTTTGTTTAAAGTGCTTCCATATGATTTTCCGGCACTAGATGTCACAAGTGTGTGTGTGTGTGTGTGTGTGCAGGGGTCTCTTCAGATAAATTGATAGGTGTAATGAAGCACCCCCTCCTTCCCCGGGGGGATTGCTGTGACGCGTGACAGGCACCCGTTATGGGGAGGGGCTCTTTTTAATCTGGTACCACACTAATCTCTTATGCCATAGAGGCTAAGAGGAGAAATGGATAAAACGTGCATACATACACACACTTACGCTCCCAACCACAAGCACACTCACACACACACACACATACTGCACGCACGTACACAAACACCCACACACTCATTTATAGTCAGACACGGTCACAATCCCTGTCAGATGTACACAAATAGAGACAAAGCATGCACGTGCATGAGCACACACACACACGCACACACACGCACACACAAACACACACACATATTCTGCATGCGCATACACAGTCCCCATTCATAATCTCAGATAGTCACAAACAAACATGCACACACACACACACACACACACACACACACACACACACACACACACACACACACACAAGCGCCAGAACATCTTTGTCATTCTGACAGTGAGCCGGTTGCTGACAAGCCCAGAGTTTGAAATATCTCACAGAAGCCGTGAGAGGCTGTGGTGTGCCTCAATCCTCTGACAGCACGAGTGTGTTCGGCTCAAAGGGCTGTGACTGCAGAGACAGCACTAGGCCTGCCTGAGCTACAGTATAAAGCCAACGCACACACGCACACACACAGATATTAGCAGCCAATGATCATCGGATGGATACGCACAAGTCGATGCGTGCGTTTGCAGTGTGTTCTCTGAATGTGCTTACTCACACGCACACACACACAAACATGGAAGCTAGCTTCCTTCATTTCATCCATGATGGGTTCCAGACTCCATTTTAGCTATAATGGAGTTGGACAGGCATCCAAGATGGAGAGTGGAGGTGAGTAAGTGTGTCTGTCTTCTTTCCCATTTATGCATTACGTTATGGTAACGGGAGTAGAGAGAATGGGGAACAGGGTAAATGATGAGCGGATAGACAGGGACTGCATTTATATAGTGCTTTTCTAAAAAAGAACTCAAAGCACTTCTGCCATTCACACACCGATGGTGATTGCTGCCATGCAAGGTGCAACCAACCACTGGGAACAGTTAGAGATTAGGCATCTTGCTGACAGGATGCTTACAGGTAGGTCAATACCAGGGTTTGAAGCTACAACCTTTCAGCTGGTAGCCCAACACCTACACCCCCCATGGGGGAGGAGGGTTATAGTGGAGAGATTATGAAAGCCCTTGATTAAGAAAAGCCCTTTCTGGAGTTAGCTCCATGTGCCTTGGGTCAATGAAGCCATTACAATACATTGCTGTACTCACTCACAACTAAGATGTATTTGCAGGAATATGTGTGTGTGTGTGTGTGTGTGCGTGTGTGCGTACTCGTGAGTGTGTGCGTGTCTGCGTGTGTGAACGTGTTTTCACCTACACTGTGTGAAGTCCACTGAGCAGAAATAAGTGACAGTGTGTGAACATGCAGTCTACTCTGGGACTATTTGTCATCCTCTGATTTGGCCTGCCTCTCCCCCCGTCACTAGGGGAGGAAAGTAGGATAGTAGGCACATTATAAAGCATTCACATTTAACACTGTAGTGTAGTTTGACTGCACGTTACAGGGACCCTTTAGAATATTTAGTTTGTGCACAAAGATTATCAAGAGGTTTCTATTTTGTGTGTAGACTGTGTAGTACTGAAGATTGTGCATATGTTGAGCTTATGCTGTACTGTATGTATATGGAGAATATTGTGTTTATTTGTATGTAAACAGTTTACAGCATGTTGGTTGTGTGCATGTGCATGTTTTTGTGCAGGAGATTGTGTATCATTTTATGTAGACTATGCTGATTGGCTTGTTGCGTGTGGCTGCTGTCAACTAGTATTTGGAAGATGCTTTATTGGCTGGCTGTGTAATCTTGTGTAGTGCATGTGTGTGTGTGTGTGTGTGTGTGTGTGTGTGTGTATAAGACCCCTGTGGTGCACTAATGAGACATATTGGTTAGATGGTGCTTTGGGAAGGGCAAGCTAAATTGAGGCACTGAGGGACAGGGAGGTGTTAGCTTCTTGACTGGTGTCTGCTAATGATTCATCAAAATACAGACTGGAACATCTAATGATGGCTAGTTAGCTAGATACCGTAGTTATAGACACACAGACAGACAGACAGACAGACAGAATGATAGAAATAGTATGGGAAATAATAAAAAACTGCAAAAGCTAGCCCAATACAGGTCGTCATCTAGGCTAGAGTCATGAGTGCTTTCATGATCATTTCCCTTACAATCTTAGGTTGGTGGGCGGTTATAGAGACTAGTTCCAGTGAAATGGAATAATCTGATAATGTTCATCTGATTAGAGAAGACATGAGGGAGTCGCCAGACAGATGAGATACTCGTCTTTTTCATCACAAGAGATCGCTCTTTCTGTACAGGGAGATTTTCATTGAAATGTCTTGTGAGTGTTTGGAATCACTGTGTCCTACCAAAGATTAGCTCTATGACCTTGTAAAATATATGTGTTCGAGCATACAGTATCTCAGAACTTGGAAATTCCGACTACTGACAAAAATGCCCCTCATTTTGGAATTCCATGTAGTAATCTCGGGCAAGGTTTCTCAACAAGAGTTCCGACTTCATGTCATAGCAGCGCCCTGACAATCAAAAAAATTAATATGACAAGTTTTAATATTTTTTATTTGTAAAACATATGGAAATTGTTACGTGTCACGGGTAGCGAGTGCAGGCGCAGACGGAATAAGACTCGAATGCAAAGGAATGCAGGTACTCTGAGTTTAGTTTTTTTTCAATTGCTTAAGCACCATTTTGAAACCAGGGCCCGGTTTCTCAAAACACTACACACAATTAGCACAACCACGCACCAAATTAGCAAAACACTTCAGACCCTATGCAAAATGAAACACTCTTGCAAAAACTATACACAATTTGATATAAACCATATTTTTCTACCATATATAAACACACACATTTCATATGACTTCATTGTGTTTGAACCAGTTACACACTGCGGTTGCTAACCTAAAACACTTTTAGCAATTCTACCTCTCAGTGATTAGAGTACTGTAAATGAAGTACACAGATAAATTTCAACTATACAATGAGTTCACCAAACGCTACACAAGACCAATGATGCAGAATGAGGAAAATATAATTTATTTCACTCCATATACATCAACAAACAAAAAAAGATCTGAAAAACCTGACAATATCTTTCAGAAAACATTAGACATCATCTCTTTGCCTAGCTGGATCTGGCCAGAGAATTTCATCAACATCACAAGCAATATTCTCATTAGCAAGACAACGTGGGAATAACCGTCTTGAATGTCGAATCCATCCATGCACAGCTGCGGCGTCAACTTGGTCATTGGTCACAGGCGTCCACCATGGCCTAAATGAAGGGTACCTGAGCCTGGGGACGGAGATCGTAAACCCTCCACCACCATGCAGAGAAAAACTCTTCGATAGGGTTTAGAAATGGAGAGTATGGTGGAAGGTATAATACTGTGAACTGTGGATGGTGTTGAAACCAGTTCTGGACCAGAGCAGAGCGGTGAAACAACACATTGTCCCAGATGACAATGTATTGCATATGGTGCATTTGATTAACTGCTGTGATAATGTTGTGCAATCTGTCCAAAAATGTGAGAATGTGAGGTGTGTTGTAAGGGCCCATTTTGGCATGACGGAGGAGGACCACATTCTGTGTAATGGCAGAGCAAAGGGTGATGTTACCCCCACGTTGCCCTGGGACATTAATTAAAGCCCTGTGGCCAATGATATTTCTGCCTCTCCTTCTTGCTTTTGTGAGGTTAAACCCTGCCTCGTCTATGTACATGTATTCATGCTGGATTTCTTCAGCATCCATCTGCAAAACTCTCTGAAATACAGTGAAAGATAAGATTGTGTAGTTCAGGATAGATCCAGTATACAGTCAACATACATGTAAAAAGGTCATGTGTGCAGTGTGCAACATCTCAGTGCTAAAGTGAACAATACAAACCTCCACATACTCATGCCGCAGCCGTTTGACCCTCTCTGAATTACGCTCAAATGGCACTCGATGAAGTTGTTTCATGTGAACCTGATGTTTTCGCAGGATGCGTGCCAGTGTTGACTGCGAGACCCGATGGACATTATTGAAAATGGCATGGTCACCGATAATGTTGGCTTGAATTTCTCTGAGCCTGATAGCATTATTGGCCAAAACCATGTTTATAATCTCTCTTGTTCTTGCGTGAACATGGGCCTCCTTCCCCCTTGTCGTTCTCGACCCTCAATCCTATAGAAAATAATACATGTTACTTACTGTAAAATGTCACAGGAAGGGGTATCACAAGTACTGATGTGGTGCTTACAATAAGCAGCGGATTACTGTAATTGTAGACAGATCTTTTACCTGTTTTCTTGTCTAAATGTCCTTATGACAGATGCCACTGTATATCTGTCAAGCTGTGGCTGAACTCTGAGTCCAGCCTCCCTCAGCGTCAACCCGTGCTTCACGACATGGTCCACTAGTGTTGCACAGATTTCATTTGATAAATGTGGTCCTCTTCTTTGAGCATGTTCTCTTCCTGCTTCAGGTCTTCCTCTACCTCTGACTGGGCCTCTGCCTCTTTCTCTACATCTACATCTACTACCTCCTCCTCCTCCTCCTCCTCCTCTATGTATTCCCCCTCTCACCCTCACTCTTCTTCTGACTCCTTCCATTTTGGTTGAAGGCAGGTGAATCTACTTGCTGCATTTTTATAGTGCTTAAACCTGATTGGTGTGTATATGATTGAGCAATCATGTGTTTGTGCCCCTGATGGCTGTGTTTGACAGATTGGATCATAGGTGTGGTCATTTGACGGTCAGTGCTTTGGAATTGCAAGGAAGTGACATCATGATGTACTTCTGTGTCTAATGCGTGTCTAAAGTGTGTTTAGTGTTTTGCAAAAAGTGTGAAGCTGACATTGTGCTTTTAGTGGTGCAGATCTGGCCCAATGTTTTGCTCCTTGAGTGTAAGGTTTTCATTATAGTGTAATACTTTTGATTTCAGTGTGTAAGCAATTGAAAATAAATCAAACAGGCTTCTCACTACCCAGAGAAAAAAAAAGAAACAAAACAGCGGCATCATGGCAAAAACAATAACCAACAAGAGCAAACAAAATATAAGCAACCAACATAACACACATGAGATCGGGGAGCGCTGGGGTTATGGGCGACCGGAGGCCAGAGGCGGATGCACACCGGTGATAAAGAAGGCAGGAAGGGTGTGCCATCCGTCGATGCAGCCCCAGATGCTACAGAGATGGATTTTCACTTCAGTTAAAAAAACTTTATTATCTATCACATAGTGATAGAAACTGTTTGTAGATTTAGGTATCACAACAGACACATTATAACACATGGGAAATATACAAATAGCATTAAAAACAAACAATCCATAAATAAATAAATATTGCTGGTGTGCAAATTTTGAGATTCAGTTACATTAATTAATATACGTACAATTGTCATTTATAAAGCCCTTTACTTTCAAAATGAATCCCAAAGGTGACAGTCGACTGATTGTGGTTAAAAGCAATGTTGCAAAAACATGGTCATTTTTTGAGCTTACTGTAACTAACAATATGAAATCCTGTCATGTTCAACTGAAAAAAAATAGATGTATATTTCTGCTGAATATACTGAATGCTGTAAGAGATAAATTAAGTTAACCTATAAGTTAAAAACGTATTTTTCCACTGTAGACTGTACCATTGTTGCCAGATAAAAAGAGCTGCTTACATCACACATCCTCTGACTTCAACTGCTCATTTCTTTACCTATGATGTTATAACTGCCACAGAGGTATTGGTGTCACACCACACTGTGCACATTTGTGTGATATATGAAGCTGTTTTATTACTTATTCTCACCATCTCAGCATCAACGACCTTGGGCTGATACCCTCCTGCTGTGTACAAGCCAAACTAGCCGACAGCTTTACTCAGACTTATCATTCAGTGTTAGTGCTGTGTTAGTTTGCATCAGAAGAATAACATGAATCGCGGTCTCTATCCTATTTCTACGATAAACTCTTGGTGGAGGCTGCTGTGTTTGATGAAAAGTATGATGGAGACAGCGGTTGCTATTTTCTGAATTACTGTAGCGGCTGATACTGTTCCGTTAACATTATATTTGAGTGAGTAATTTACTGTTCTGTGTTAGTAGTACATTCTAAACCACTACATTGTCTTTAAGGTAAAACATTTTTTCTACATTCTATCACTTGTCAATAATGGTTTTGCAGTAGTTTTTCTCGAAAGGAGCTGATGACAACAGTATCGGCGTGAAATTAACAATGGCTGATGCCAGTCTGTGAAACTGGCATATTTCTGACTAAACTAAAACAAATAGTAAAGTTTTCTTCCATTAACTTGATGAATTAAAATACAAACTTATATAACTGCTTAGCCAATTATGCGCTTTACTCTCCCACTCTCTGCCGGACTACTATATCTTGAGAGGATGGCATTAAATGCACTAAGCCTGGCTCATTACACAGTCAAGTCAGTGTTATCTCGATTGATAAGTTAATTATTAGTAGAAGTAGGCTATTAGAAGCTCTAGTGCCAATCCCAACACACCCACACACACACACATACACATCTGGTGGCAGACAGCTGCAGCGTGAAGTCAAATCGGGAAGAGAGAATATAAGATGGGATTTTATTTGACAAAATGTCAGAGGCAAAACAACACAAAACATATGGCAGAAGTCTTTTTATTTTGGGGGGGGAAGCATCAACAGTAAACAGGAAATAAAAGAACAACGGGATTCGTACGTTTGTCCTTCAGGGGAACGAAGACACAAGCGTTGTCAAAATAACCATGTGGTTACATTCAACATGCTGGAATTGCTTGCTTCTCTCTCTTGCTCTCTATTTCATGAGCTCACACACACACCCTAGTTAGTATTCCATCCCCGTCAACAAGCCCCTTCCTCGTGCAGTGGATTGCCAATTATTATGGTAATGACTGAAACAGATATCAGATGGGTGTCCCTGGAATATTTCACACACATTTCACACACACATCGCTTCGTGTGCTTGTCGATGCGTGTGTTTGTGTTGTGCATGTGGGTGTGGGTGTTTCAGTGTGTGCTTGTACTGTATATGATTGAGTGTATAGATTTGTAACTGCGCGTCAGTCAGTTGGTGAATCTGTGAGAAAGAATGATACATACTAGCATGCAAATTGAAACATTAAACTGAACTACCAGAATGTATCTAAAGGCACCTTTACATACACCATATACAAATGCTGAAACTCACAATAACAGAACCGTCCACCAGAGACAATAATAGGCAAAACTAAATAGAATCCCCCTGGCCCCTTAGCTGAAGACCACAGACTGAGATGACAGATGCATTCAGCTTCCTGATGCATGACCCAGAACATGAATGAGCAGGTAATACAACTTATAAGATGGATAGGTCTCCCTGTTAGTATAAATCTACATTCTATTGTCTGTCAAATATTATGTCAAACTACAGTATAGGAGTGCGAGTATAGTGAGTATAATGAAGTATAGTGCTTTGCAATCACAGGAAATGTAAGGATACTGTCAGCATTGAAACATTTGATATATTTCAAGATTATACAAAATTGAGCGTACAGTGCAAAGTGCTACATGTACAACTCAGGAAACAATTTTATTCAAGGCTATTTCTTAAAGTTACTTCATCCATCCATTTATAACAAATACATACATTGTGGCTTTCAGGTATACAGCATCAGTTCAAATAACTGAATCTCAATGAAAAGATGTGTATGAGCTATAAGCCACATCCACACCATCTCATTTTGAAACACAACTCCAAATGTGACCTTCAGGCTCTATGTGCATGCTAGAAGATTATGAAGAATCAGAGTAATCACATCCTGTATGAACAACAATCAGATGAATCCTTAATATTAAGCCGTCAACCAGGCTACAGAGAATGCCCAACCACTGAGCATTTGCAGCTTCTGTTCCAGGAGGCCCTGGGGAGATTAGAAGGCATGGGAGGAGGCAGGAGACCTTCTGCCAAAGAAATGGAGAGCACTCTAAACAGAGGCTCGGAATTCATATAATGTAAAGGATCGCCACCATTCAGAAACAGTACCTTCAGAAGCTAGTAAGAAACAGGCGATGCTCATCATTTTTTGGTGAGAATGTTTGGGAGAGAGATACAGGCATAGTGTGTATGCAATGCCTGTACACAATATATTTGCACTGTCCTGCGTGTATGCAAAAAGACGTGCCTCCTGCATGTACTGTATATGTGCATATGTCCATGAATGCGCGTGTGCATGCTCAAGTTATTGCTTGTTACGCGATCATTTATTCAGCTGCTGTTCTCTTAAGGTCGGCGTGACCTTGAATCTGGGACCCTCTGCAATGTGAATTAGCGTAAATATGAGTTTGTGTTCAAGTTTGTTCACCTTTTCAGTTTCCAATTTTGCACCTACAGTACAGTAAGAACGTACACACACAAGACACACTGGCTGACTTGCCCATCTTTCATAACTAACCAAAGGCAAACCTCTTAACAAGACTCCTGCGACTCTTGACTAATATAGATACGAGGTTTGAAATGTAAATTAGACAAAGATTACATGCAGCGGAAGTACAGAAAAAGAGGGAGAGATTTTCTTTATTTAACTGGGTCGTCTGCTGGCGCTGACAGTCGCGGTTTTGTATGTGAAATAGTTTTTGAAGCAATCGCTTTTTAACCTATTTATCACATCACAAGTAGGCATGTTGAGGACATACGCATATTCTGTCTCTGTACTGCGTTCATATCCACGGTGACCTTCTCTGCTGTGGTCAGAAACGGTCATTTAGATTTACAAGACAGAGATTGTGAGAGGTTTTTTTTTTATTCAGATGATTCAGGCGTGAACTCCATTATCACATTTACAGTAATCGCATCTATCAATCACCAGACTTCACTTGTCCAGACATAGATGTGTGATTAGGTGTCAGAGGTGCTCGTAAGGGAGACATTTCATGGGTGCTGATTTCCTGTGATTCTAGCTAACTCCAAAGGGCCACACATCTGCCTGCCTGCCACAGCTCTCAGTATGAGGTGGTATTTGAGCAGGTAGGCTCCACTGTCGCAGTCTTTTCCCCCCCTTGTACCTTTTGTCCCCCGTTCTGTGCTTTGTGGCCGCCATTTAACCAACACGCCCTTCCCCCATCGCCTCCTCCGTGTTTTCCCTTTCATCTCCTCCTCCTTGTCGCTTGCCTCTCCTCTCCCATTACCCCATCCCCTTTATCTTTCCATTTACTCCTCCCCAATCTCTCCACTCCTCATCCGCCTTTCCGCCGTTTTCCAGCAAGCTGAGCTCAGTGAAGGTCATTTGTGAAGGTCTGTGTGTGTGTGTGGCACTAGTGCCGCTGCTAATAACAGCCAGGCAGAGATGGACAGATAGGGGGACAACAGCAGTAAGCAGGTTGGAGGTTTGCTGCGTAGGCCGTCGGTGGGGAAAGGATTCCATCTGACATTTCTCTGCATCCGCATGAGCTCGCACTGTGTGTGTGTGTGTGTGTGCGTGCATGCATGTACAGTTAACTCACATCCTACGGTCTTTATATACACACACACACACACACTCACCAGTGTCACTGCAATCCATTCTCATTTACCCATATCAATGGCAGGGGGTGGCTGTGGCAAATACTTTAATGTACTCAACCTACTTTTAAGTGCCTTTTGCAATACTTGCTGGCCTGAAAAGAAACATGGCAGCCATGTGACTTTGGACGCCCTGCTGCAGCTGCCCCTGGGGCTAACACTCAACACACATTTACCTGCAGTACAGCCAAAGAGAGTAGAGCACGCTGGCTTTGCTGCCGTGAGGGTGAAAAGGCTGCTTTGTAACAATGAGTATTAGAGACGGAGGCTCTGAAGGTGACATTTGCACTGGTACGGCTCTAGAAACAGCTCCATTATAGGTATCACAACATGGTGAAAGACACTTGTGGGATTGTACTCTTTAATCCAGCCCTGCATCTTGTTGGATGCATCTACAGTCTTTTAAGGTCACGTTGAAAACAAGGATTATTCTACAGTGGCTCAAGGCAGCAAACCGTGTTATACCCTATGCGGTTTTATTAACTCAGACGGTAAGGACCTTCAACCACTTTAGAGATAGTGTGACAATAACTATAGACTAGAATATGTTATTCACAAGTTTCATAACTCATTCATAACTTTTTTCCTTTTAATACAAATACAATATTTATTATAGTTTCACAATTATTCTCCCATAAGAAAACAGAACTTTGTCGATCAAAACTTCTCATTTACACAATGTAGGCCTAACTATGCTGGTACGAGAAACTTCTCTTGAAAATGTGAAGGGTTCTGCAAAGGTTTAATATTGGCGAATTTCAAAAGGATGATGGTGTGTAGGCGTATGCATTGATGACACATGAAGATAGGGTTAGGTTTTAATGCAGCTTAATAAATCTCTTTATTCCTCTCTGTCAACCAGGCATGTTGTTTTGATTCCCTCAGAGACAGGAACCCTTGCATCCCTGGCATTTACACACTAATAAAAAACAATCATGCTAATATGCTAATTTGCTCATGTATGGTTGGCTGAACCAAACTGCTCTTTCAAAAGGCCAGATACTCCTGGCAGTAATCACCTTCAGCAACTGAATTCATTTAACCTTAAACATTATTGTGGTGTATAAGAACCGGGGGTACTATTTGTGTATGTGTACTGAGGCTTCAATTGATTGATAGCAGGCTTATTATTTTTCAGATGTTGATGTTATATGGTAAACTAGGTCTCACATCTTCTCATTGATGCATTTTATGCCAACACAATTCTCATTGAGATTTAGAGTTAAACCAATTAGCTGTTTTATGAGTCTTGTACATGAAGACATGTTTATTTTTTTTATTTTACCTGATTACATTATTATTATTCTTCAGTATTTTACTAAACTACATTTCATATGACAAAAAAACAAACAAAAGAGCCCACTTGATTCTGAAAACGTTCTGCTGTCATGATTTACAAAAACACATAGGATGGTGAGCATATTTGCTGTATGGTGCAGATCCAAACACCATCTTCTTTGAACCCATCTTCAGCATCACTAGAATCTAAATTCTGGTTGTTTCAGCCCATCCTCTCACCCTCTCTCCTGTTCTCCTCACATTATCTACTCTCATCAAATAAGGCTGACTTACGAATAAATTAATAAATAAAAAATTCTAGAAAATGTAAATAAACAGCTGCCCGTTGTAGTTGTGCCAAGTGACTGGCCAAGAGACCCATCTGAAACCAAGATGCTACCAAGTTCTGCGTCAGTGATCCATTTTGGGGTTGATGATGTTGACAACTGACAACCGTGTGGGTGAAATACTTCCGCCAGACAGCCATACCCTCCCGCTGTGTGTGCGTGTGCGTGCGTGCGTGCGTGTGTGTGTGCGTGTGTGTGTGCATGTGCGTGTGTGCATGAGAGTGTGAGACTAACTGCATTTAGTTACGCTAAGATGCAGGTCAAACATGCATAACCAAGAGAAAAGTGACACAAAGTAGAAATTGAGGGCAAAGAAAAAGGGGGGTTATTCTTAATAAAAAAAGATGCACATATGTTTATATATGTATCACTGCTTCACCACCCGAACAATATGACAGCAGTCCACCTGGAACACATTGTTTTATAACAATATTGTCTCTGATATTGAATTGTGAATGTCATAATAAATAATAAATATGACCTGTCTTCCTACATACAACATAACTCTTATGCCTTGATTAGATTGTGATTGTGTGTATGTATGTGTGTATGTGTGTGTGTGTGCGTGTGCCTACTGGACAGACTTTGTCCCCAACTCAATACCACCTCCATGAATTATGGAGCTGTTTGGAAGTGTCAAAGCACAGCTTACGGCCGAGAGACAACTTTTATTGAGCTGGGAGATATGGCATGTTTGTGTGTATGTATGTGTGCGTGTGTGCGCGTGTGTTTGATACCTTTTGACACGATTGTGATGAAAAGACAGATCACCTCTGTCTCTGCCTCTGTTTTTCCTTAGCCTGTCCGCCCTCTCTCCCCCTCTCTAATTCTAATTCTGTTCCACTTCTGCTGCAGATTGTGTATTGTTCTCTATGGTGCAATGCGTTCTCCCCTGTCACATCACTGTTAAATATTATATTAAATATAATACAATGGTGTGCAGAGCAGGCGCTGACATGGTACACACCTACTGTTAGGGCTATCTACTGTGACAATATATATATATATATATATATATATATATATATATATAT
>JAODOY010001642.1:0-12684 GCA_025399855.1 Forbesichthys papilliferus
ATGTCACATGAGAGACCGTCTCTAGTCTCAGCCTCTTCATCAGCACTACGTCACATAAGAGACCGTCTCTAGTCTCAACCTCTTCATCAGCACCAAGTCACATAAGAGACCGTCTCTAGTCTCAGATGTCTCTATGTGACATAGAGACATCTGTACGTCACATAAGGATCTGTGCGTCTCATGCATAAGCTTGTACGTAACCAGGAAATTGGATAATGCATTTTATTGTCTGTTGTCACTCACAACACTGTATACATAATTCCTTCAGGACAATAGTGCAGTGCATTATTGTGTGTGTGTGTTTGTGTGTGTGTGTGTGTGTGTGTGTGTATGTGTGGGTATGTGTTAACAGGTCATGAGCCCTCAGCACTGGACACGGTAGAAGCCTTCCATCCTCAGAAGAAGAAATGGGAGCGGCTGGCTCCCATGGCGGTGCCTCGATGCTCGGCCTCATCCATCACCATCAGAGATCGCCTCCTAGTGGTGGGGGGTGTCAACCAGGTGAGCCACCTGAGTACCGCACCCGTGGTTTGTTTTTCCACCAGCAGGGCAAGGTAATTACACAACAGGTTCCAAAACTAACAAGTTCATCAGTTCATAACCTCAGCCTCTTGCATTTAGCACTACGTCACATAAGCAACCCTGTGCTGAACGTCTGATATGTAGACCCCTGTAAGCTAACGTCTGACACGTAGACGTGTGTACGCTAACGTCTGAGGCGTAGACCCCTGTAAGCTAACTTCTGACACGTAGACGTGTGTAAGCTAACGTCTGATATGTAGACCCCTGTAAGCTAACGTCTGATACGTAGACTTGTGTAAGCTAACGTCTGACACGTAGACACGTGTAAGCTAACGTCTGAGGCGTAGACCCCTATAAGCTAACCTCTGAAACGTAGACCCCTGCAAGCTAAAGTCTGATAGGTAGACCCCTGTAAGCTAAAGTCTGATACGTAGACCCCTGTAAGCTAACGTCTGAAACATAGACCCCTGTAAGCTCCACACGGGACTCTCTTACATTCAGGAAGTAGGAGGAGTCAATTTCCATTGTCTGTTAGCATTGTCGCCCACAAGTATTTATTCGTAATTTCTGGTGCGATGATAGCACATTGCTTTATTTACTCATTTACAATTAAACATTTATTTTAAGCAGGAACCGTAGCCTACTAATTTTACAGATGTAAAAAAATATTTTAAAAAAATTAAAAGCAATGGTGGTGTATGTGTGGTAGACATTAAGGTCAATGTGAAGCATAGAGACTGTGGGAGGTCAAGAGCCCTTTAAACAACCTTTTGTTTTAGGGTTAAACAGCTTGTTAACCCACACCTTTGTGTCTCTCTCATAGGTTCCGAGCTCGGCCCACGAGATCCTTTATGTAAAAGAGGAAGAGTATCTGTAGCTTGCATGTCTAGCCAGTAAACAGACATCAGTCGTGCTGTAATCGTCAGTCTGTCTTTGCACAACATCCCTGGATCAAAGCACACACCCGTTCTAATGTGGGGAGGCGGAGAAAGAAGACCGGGCAAAGAAGCACATCAGCGGAGACACAATGTAGTGTAGTGGTAAACACTGCCCCCTGCTGGGGCCACAGTGAAACAGCGATGTGCCCACACAGGCATTCAGTGGAGGGGCTGGCTCTTTTCTATTGATTTCCTGAGGCTGATGCGGAGTTTCACTTTAGCGCTGTACGTTGTAGTGCATAGTTGGAGATGAACGTGTTTTTGTAGCATGTATGTCTAGTACTGTTTATACAGCATATATACTGTTATACTAAATGTTTGACATCTCATTATGTTTGCACAGTTTCTGAGTATAGGCAGACTGTAGAGGCTTGCTACATTTATATATATTAAGACATAAATAATAAGATAATAAAACAAATAAATTGATGTCAATCATGTAAGTGTGAGATAAAGATTAAGATGTTACGATTAGGAAAGGACTGCATTGTGTTTATGTATTAGATCATTGCTTTCTCAAGATATTTAGGGAAATATTTAATTGTATCGGTGCATGCTTTTGCTAAAGCATTTGACCTGACATTACTAGACCACTAAACTGCACTTCAGAACCCTTTTTATACCAACAATAACTGATTGTAAACTTTGAATATCTACAGCAATACAGCTCTTGAATGTGCTTTCACATAATTTATGTACTGTTTAAAAAGTATTATCTTTCATTTATTGCATAATTCTCAGGTTATGACTTTAAAGCACAGTGTAGTTGTATGCTTTGTCTGCTTATTTTGTGACAGTTTTGCATTTTCACATCTGGCCACTAGATGTCAGACACTGCATGATCTAATGGGAAATGCAAAATTATGTGTTGAAGCATGGTGGTTTTATTAACAGTATAAGTAATTATAAAATACAATATTATTTTGTCACAAGTAAAATGTGTTAAAATATGAATGCTACAAATGTTGTACCACATATTTTACACAGATAGCAATAATATTTAGTTAGTACTATTAGTATTTGTTAACAGATTCAAATGTAGTTCTATAATCTTAATTGTTGCTGTCACAGTGGACGATTTAACGATTTAAGCAGGACAATACATCTTTCTGCTGAAAAATATTAAAGGTGTAAGTCTTTTGAGAAGTTGGCTCATGGTTAGATAAAACACAAAATACTGACATGTTTACATGCGAACATTGTGTTAGTAGTGCAGTCAGGTGATGTTTATCTAATACAGCCTGTCTGTTAATTAATTGTAGTGTATAAAAGTATTTTCTGTCCACCATGTCTAAATGTAGTCCTCTTGACCAGGTCACACACAAAGACACACGTTTGCCCACGCCTTCACACACATACACAAACAGATCGCATGCACGATGTACACACACAAACCAATTAACACACACACACACCACACCTAACTGGCTCTATTTAAGGAAGGGAGGCTATAGCGTACGTGTCTGTGGCCGTTCTCTGTAGCTACTGTATTCATGTGTGTGTTCTTTCCACATTACCTGGTTAATGAGCCTGGCTCCAGCCCACTACAGAGGCATCAAGCGGACCTGTGGTGCAGCCATGCTTTCATCTGGCTCTGTGTGTGTGTGTGTGTGTGTGTATTCCCGTTCCACCATGTGGAATGTGTGTAATATTCAATGGATATGACCAAAGTTAATTAGTCTTCACTGTAGTGTATAGTCACTCAACTCGGTGGCTGGCAAATCGCTTGACCCTTGACCTCTATGAGGAACAGGTCACAAAGCGTGCACAGGTGTGTGTGTGTGTGTTGGGGGGGGGCAGTCATTATGTAGACTGATCATTTTATTGCACATTAGGCTCACACTGGTAGTAGATTGGGCAGTACCACACAGGTTATGTATAAGTGGGCAGGTCCCGTTCCATTGTGATCTCTGGAATCCCAAAGCAAAAAAAGTATTTTCCTCTATAGATGGAAAATGTTGCGTCCATCTATGTTGGCGTTAAACAGGTGAACCGTGTGTTCAGCGGCCAAGCAGTCAGAGGAGGCATGTTACCATGTTGTTCTGGCAGGGAGCAACTGTTTGACGCTGTGTCCTCAATGGGCAGCCACTCTGTAGTCTCATCAGGCCACATTGTGTGTCTGAACGCAGCTGCCACTCCGCTCGGCGTGTCACGTGAGCGCGAGGCAGCGGAGCAGCGCGTCCCGCCCCAAACACAACGCGTGCATGCGGGCTTGTCACAGTGATGCTCCGCCTGTCAACTCTGTGCTCTAAGGGAGGTCCAGGTTGGGAACGGAAGGGTGAAAATGACGAGAGGAAGGCAGAGAGAGAGAAAAGGAGAGGAGGGGAGTGAGTTTGCTGGACAGCCATTCATCCTGAACTGGGGTAAACCAGTACAACCCCCCTTTCCACACACCACCCCTAAACATTCCTCTGGGCTCAAAGAAGGGCTGAGGACAGTACAGGCCCACAGAGCTGCTGTTGCCAGGGACAGCCACCCTGCCGAGGTGTTCCTGGGGCCCACTGCGGCCCTTTATATCGACCCTCTCACTACACTTCCTGGTTGGGTAAACTGCTAGAGGATCATTAAACCTCACCGGCCGCAACCAGAGCTGTGGACGTCCCAGTCGCCCGAAGCTCTGTTCGGTTACCTATTCCGGTCTTTGCTCACGGCTAGCGGTGTGCTATTTTTACTGCAAGGCCAACAAGCTTGTGGAGCTGTCGTTGGGCAAATACAGAGAAACCACACACCGTGCCTTATGCTGAAGCAGCGCTGATGAATGGGTGTTCATCGTATCTGAAGCCGCTACACGGGTCACTTGACAACATGGCCATGGCCAGACTTTTCCGTCTTTTGTTTCAGGAGCTTGAAGTTTAACCTGTGTCCTCCTCAGACAGTAGGAGTCCCTGATTGGGACACAAATATTGAATATCACACACACACACACACACACACACACACACAGAGACACGTGTGTCCTGAAAATTAAACGTACCTATTTTATAATTTTCCATTAGTTAAACAGCTTTGTGACATCGTTACACTGAAACTAGCCACATAGAAAATCCGTATAGTAGCATTCATATACACAAACCCATAATGTCTTTGTAGAGCGCACCTGACATTCATACCAGTGTTCTGTGTTTGTTTACAGTACACACACGGTAATCTAGTAAAATACCTGAATGACTCACACACACACTCACTGGTCCTGTATGAAATATTGATGTGCATACATATTTTCCAATGCCTATGCCCGCACTCACACAAGGCTGCGGTGAAAAGTTGTGAAGCAAGCCAACACTGTGATGTTGTCATGCAGGTGACTTTTGCCATGACCTGCTATTGTGTTGCTGATGCGGCAGAAAGCAGAGAGACGACCTTTTCTGTTTGGTGAGAGACTATGTTGGCTATCCTCACAAGATCAGGGTGGCTTCAGTTTAATTTCGCCGTGAGAATCAGTCTGGAAAGCCTCGGAATCATTGTGAATGTGTCAGAGTAGCAACTGAACTTTATAATCAGGGTCGTGTTTATAGCTATACGGGCCTGGTTATCCAATCAGCGTCGTGTTGACAACTATATGGGCGTGGTTCAGGTGTGAATGTGTCAGAGTAGCAACTGAACTTACCAATCAGCGTCGTGTTGACAACTATATGGGCGTGGTTCAGGTGTGAGGCCGACAGCAAAAACGACCAGACGGTTCATCCAATCAACGGCCAAGTATGTTTTGAAAGTGCCTCCTCTTTACAAACAGTTTCAATGGACTGCTCCCAGATGCTGTTGTGACTACCAATCCAACCAAGGCCGTGATCATGGTCACTATTAAGTGTAGCGGCAGTTCTGGCAGGCCACGGATGTCCGTCCGCTCCCGGCCATCACCTGACTCCACTACACACAGCTGACTCACTCTAATCTACTCACCGGCTCTTCGAAGGAAGGAGCTTTGTTGAAATAGGCCCTCTGTGGCTGAGTTCATGGCGGAACACATGGCCACACCTCCATTGCTCCTCCTGTTCTCTTTCACCCTTGTGCTTCTCTTGGGTATTATGTACGGTTGTATCTCAGTCTCATACAGAGAAAGACGTTAAACGTCTGAGATGCTGAGTGTGCGGTCCTGTGCTGTGTCGGTGTCTCCACCCCATGTATACAGCATGTGTGACGGCCCTGCCTTGTTTCAGCAGGCCTCTGGTCCTTATTGGCTGGGTAGGCCCTAATTAGGCTAATTAAGAGCACCTGGGCATGTCACCCATATAGGTGTGTTGCACTGTCAGCATCTGACGCGCGTTGACGCCAAGGTTTAGAACCATTAAAAGTCCATCCATCCATCCATCCATCTTCTCCCGCTTATCCAGAGTCGGGTCGCGGGGGCAGCAGCTCCAGCAAGGGGACCCCAACTTCCCTTTCTCGAGCCACATTAACTAGCTCTGACTGGGTTAATCAAAAATCAATAATCAACAATAATAATATGAAAACGCACGTTGTACAGGCTCATTACTAAAGCCCTCTTTAGAGCAGTGAGTGAGAAGGCTTTCCTGCTATTTTGCTCTGCCGGTGTGTCATGTAGAAGTGGTTGAGGCTATCCATAATGGCTGGGAGATGTTTCCTCACCCTCGTTTAAAGGCCTCTAGTCACCTCCTCCACTCCAGATCTGCTATAGCAAAATGTTCTCTAAAGGATGAAGATGCTCAATGTTAGCCTATATGCACATTTACCACCCAAGGAATATAAGAAAGATATCTTGTAAATAATTGGTCATTTAGAAGTTCAGATGATTTATGTAATAACTATGTTGGGAAATTCGTTTTATTATTGCTATAATAATAACAACAATACAATAGTGGAATATTGTATAAACATAGTAAGCCCTACAGTACTTGTATGATTGACTGATGTATGCAAGCTACTCCAGCAAAGCAACAATGCCTCTTGAGGCGTCATTAAAGGAACACAGTGTCCCGGCAACGGGTTTCTAGAAGGATAATCACTTATAAGCTTGAATGTTGGTAGAATTGAATTGCTGGATATGTGACAATGCCCGATATCCGCCTATAACGCTTATATATCCGTTCAACCTACTGTCCAAGCGTTAGTGACTAGTTAAATTGTCTACTTTGTTTGTTTACGAATGGCAGAGCTTTTTTTTTATATAATTACGTGAGCTAACGGGACGGGCAGGCGCGCTGGCGCGCGTGGAGAGGGGGGATCCTATACCGTCAGTCGGGTGTTGTAGAGGAAGTCTTGTCGCTTCCTGTCACCTCAGATTGGGTTCTGTAGGCCTGTTGTGTTGCGCTAAATGGAACTACATGAGGATGTGCGACAGCTTTTCCGCAACGGGAGTTAACTATTAACGCGACCGAGGGGCCGTTTCCCTAAGCCTCATAATAAGGCGCGGGCGCGCACACCGTATCCCAAACGCATGGGCACGCTGTCAGCGACGCGATGTCTCACGAAACGCACGGAACCTTATACAATACAGCATCTCCTGCTACTGCTTCGTCTAAGCAGACATCTGACAAAGGTAATCATTCATATGTTTGTCCTCTTTCTTTCAACAGTCTAGATTATTGTACAAATCTGAAAGAATTTGACTGGTAGCCTGTGCGAGGATACGACTGTTAATACCCCGGTATCACTATGTTATGCGACCAATAGCCTTATGTTACGGAGTGTGACATTTGGGATCTCAGCAGTAGAGTATGCCTAATGCTCAGCTTTAAATATTATCACTAAAACGGACAAACGTATGTGAGTGACGGTTATATTTTTTATGAGGTAGATGACAGTAGCACGGCGTAGTGTTGAAAACCCCCTCCCAGTAAGAATAGAAGTGGTCTCCTATTCAGTCATGACCAGAGGGGCACTAATTTACGCCTTTGCCATGTTGGGTTCGGGGGGTATTGGTCCTGACTACTAAACAGAGGCTTGTTTCAGGGAAAACACCAAGTACGTACTGACGTTATAGCGGCGGACATAGCAACGTGCTGGCAAAGCGTTGCTTCACTTCCAGAGGATGCTGTATAGATACTGTCTGCAAATCTGTTGAAATGACACGATAAAGCCTATATGAGGAGGAAATTAAACATTTCGGTTACCCTGGAAAAACAGTTTACAGTAAACGTAGTACACAACGGGGTTATCTCTTGTCATCTGATAAATGAAGGTTATTAATAACTCCAGGGCTGTGTGGGAAATCCCGCTGACTAATAGGCTATACACCGTGCATATATCATTTATAATAACACTGCCTCCATAGTAAATATACTGAAAGGTATTTATGTATTGCGTTGTGGGTTGTGGTGACGATATCACATGTAGACGTTATAAACGGGTTAGGAACGTATAAATACAATTAATAAATTAACTCAAACTGACATTTACATTGTTTTGTGTTTCAGGTGGAAAGCGTGCGCGATCTGATCAGAGAGCTTAACTTGCGCGAAGCCTGGTAACCCAATCGTACTACGGACTTTTAAATACAAATATAGGCCTGTTCTCCCAACCACCACGTGGTGTAAGGTGAGATTCGCCCGGCGACTGAAGTTATCCAGTCTGACGCGATCTCTGTGCACGGGTGCGCGGGCATGACCCGTCTATGGGAATAGACCGCTTTCTAATAGGCTACATAGGCTGTTATTTGTTACATTTTGTTTTACGCGGATTGTAAATACATTGTGATCGATCGTTTGTAGGGATACTTTGGCGGGGTTGTTAAGGCGATTCATCCCGAGTCACTCTTTTGATTTGATTTTAGTTTTCCCAACTTATTATGGTTTGTCGCCGTGTGTCGCCGTGACCGTGCAGTGAATGGATAACATACTGGTTCTGCTCCCGAAGCACCGACAAGAACACGGTCCCGCTTGGCGACGGGCCGCGCGCCTGCACACTCACTGCCGAACGCACGGCTAAACTGGACGCGCTGACCAACCCGTTTTTAACAGAACACTGCGCACACACACGCACGCACACACACGCGGTATTTAATGGGATAAATCAATCGAAGTGATCAGGTTTTCCAGTAGCCTCGTCGGCCCATTCCCAGCGTCTCGGTACCTTTCTCGCGTCCCGCGCTGCCCCCTCACAAAAGCGTCCGCATGGTGCTTTGGTCGAAGGATCAAGACAAGCTCCCCGACGTAGACATGTCCTCCGGGGCGATCGAGCTGATGAAGAAGGAGGGTGGAGGAGGAGGGGGGGATTTCCTCAGCTCCAACGGCTCCGTGCACCCGGTCATCCTGGCCGAGGACCACCCGGCGTTGGACCGGCGGCCGGAGGAGGCCCGTGGCGAGCACGAACATGAGAATGAGCTGACCGAGATCCCCGCCTCCCCCTTCGCGGACCGCGCCGGCGAGGTCGCCGGGGACGACCGGCCCGAGCTCGTGGTGCTCGACTGCCGCGCCAACGCCAAGGGCCAGCGCGAAGAGGACGCGCTGCTGGAGAACGCGAGCCAGAGCAACGAGAGCGACGACACGAGCACGGAGCGCAGCCCCGAACCACCGCCCCCCCTGAAGGAGACCTCGTTCTCCATCGGCCTACAGGTGGTCTTCCCCTTCCTGCTGGCCGGGTTCGGGACGGTGGCGGCGGGAATGGTGCTGGACATCGTCCAGGTGAGAAAACCTCCATTTTGTGATTTAATAAAAAAGCTGTTTCAATATGATGGAGATATTTTCTCACAGAGTTAAGGTAAAGTGCAAACACCAAATGACAGTTGGATAATAACATGTGTACTGTACACAAATATGACTTCTTAAAACATTATTTTTTCAGATTTAAATGTTGGGTTTAAATGTCACACACAGGCCTACAGTAGTACTCTCTTTCTGCTCATGAGTGCATATGACATTCTGTCTTGTCTATGCCTCATATTTGACATCTAATAATTGTAAATTGAGAGTTAGCAGACAAATGTTACAAAAAGCACTGTTTAACCGGATACAGAAAGTCCTTGACAGTTGGGTTTGGCAGTTACATCTTCACACATGCTGATAGTCAATAAGCTGGAGGGCTTGCTTGAGGTCATGGGGGGGGGGGTATAAGTCTAGCGAGCCATTGCATGTTGACCATGCCATTGGGGCGTGCCTGTGTGCAGTTCCTATTAGTGTCTATAGCTTTGCACCCAACGCATTTTCAGTAGGCCTTATGAAACCTGAAGATGAGCGGCTTCGGTCAGTACCATCAGGACCGCACTCTTCCATGACATTCACACTGCATGCCTGCACACATGCCGTGTTTGGAGAAATAAAATAGAATAGAATAGAAGTGGGGTCAGGACCCCCGGTGGGTCACGGGACACAGAGAGGGAAATTAGATTAGAAATATCATATTTTAGCCATAAATGTTTGTAGTGATGTGTATACATTGCTTTGATGTTTTCTGCTAGAATAGTAATAGAATAGCAATTGAATATAATAGTATAGAACAGAACATCATTTATAACAGAATAGACTGTCCCTGAGCAAGACACCTAACCCTAACTGCAATCCTGTAGATTGCTTTGAGAGCCGGCAGGTTGGAAAATCACTATGCAGCCTGTTGACTAGAATAGACTAAAATCAGAAAAACAGCTGCAGAAGGTTGTTGTAGCCCTTCCTGTGTATCTGCCAGAGCAGCCTTCTAGCCTTCAGCATATTGTATACTAATGATTATGTCTGTGTGTTTGTGTGTGTGTGTGCTAAAATGGGAAGATCAACTTCGCTATAATTTAATAATTTGATGATTTAATTATAATAATGTATATAATGACAACGTTGCTGTTTAATTACAGTACAGCATCTACACAATATCCCTTAACGAAGTCGAACCCTTTATTAATTTAGCAATACTGATATCTGCATATGTGAACAGCGTATTCAACGAGACCAACGGAAGCACGGTTCCATAGACCGCTATTGAAGCTCAGCTTCAATGAGATCCTATGAGAGATTCAAGTGCGCTCTGTGTCTATGGCGAAAATATCAAAGTTAATTGGACAACAGGCCAAAATGCGTCATTTTGAGTCACGCCCTGACGCTCAGCTTCAATGGCGGTCTATGAGAGCTTTTCCCTCAGAAAACCACATCTCAGCGTTAATTGAACAGCAGGCTTTCTCTAATACAATTTTGTCCTGCCTCGAAGCTCAGCTTCTCTGTTTGACTCTTGGAAGATTTCTCAATGAGGGCGGACCCCGAAATAAACAGCCAATTATTGACAGAAAGAGGTTCTGCTACTGTTTGTATACAGGAAATCAGAAAGTGCTTGATAAAGCACTGAAACTGTGTGTATTTGGTATACCTTATTGCAGTCTATTTAGAATTCTCAGTTTGTTTGGTAATTAGGCTTGCTTCGTTCAAGGTTTTGTGATAATAAATAGCAACATATATTGATCTGATATTTATGCAACATGGCAGACACAATGTTGTGTAACAGATTTATTAAAGAGTGCAGTTGATTAGGCTAAAGGCTACTTCAGGAAAGGCCTAATATTAATGCCCAGTGCCCACCAGTGATTAAATTCAATAGCAATCATTTTAGCCATGTTGTAGCCTCTGTATTTGTGCTTCCCCTGTTTCTGACAGGACCAGCAGCCACTGGTGTGAGTCATAGGCTACATGCTAACCCTAAGCATATTGTATGCTAATGTCTCAAGAGAGTCTGTTAGCCATACATGCTAGCTCTCATCACACTAGCTAATGTTAATGTTTCGGTGTATGTGTGTGAGCCATACATGCTAGCCCTCAGCACTGTATGCTAATGTATTTGTGTGTGTGTGTGTGTGTGTGTGTACAGTATGTGTGAGCCATACACGCTAGCCCTCAGCACTGTATGCTAATGATAATGTTTCTGTGTGTGTGTGTGTGTGTGTGTGTGTGTGTGTGTGTGAGCAGTACACACCTGCTAAAAAATCCAGCATTGCTGGTCACCAGCAAAAGGTATGTTTTGCATGCTGGAACCAGCATGAAATGCTGGTTTGCTGGTGCCCCAGCATCCCATGCTGTTTGCTGGTGTGCTGGTATACCAGCTAGACCAGCACTACCCCAGCACTAACCAATATGAACAAGCATGGAATTAATGCTTGTTTATGCTGGATTTTGTAGCAAGGATGCTAGCCCTCAGCAATTTATGCTAACGTATCAGTAACCTATATGTGTGAGAATTAGGCCTACATGCTTCTTCAGCACACTATGCTAATGCTAGTTTATCTGTGTGCGAGCCATACATGCTAGCCCTCAGCACATGGTATGCTAATAATGGTAAGGTATGTTTGTTAGCCATACATGCTAGCCATGTGGAAGAATTTGGGACAACTCGCCAGCAATTGGGAGATAAATGTTGTGGGCCGTCTGGGGTCCTCCCCCAGGAGATTTTCAAAGTCAGACAAAATTTCCTGCATTCTGGTGAATTTTTATCCATCTTTTTATCCATCCATTTTTGCTTCTTAATTCATCAATTTCAAGTCCTCTGCTACAAACATGAATGTAAAGGAAAGTTGCATAATTTATTACTGCTCAGAAATAAATCTTCACTTATGTTGTTGTAGGATTTATGCACAAAAAAGTTTTAGCTATTTCAAATTGGTTGCCAAGACAATACATCCATGATTATTGCACATCCGTGCATTGGACTGTTCACATTAAATTGACTAAACTCTATAATGTGCAGTCTTATCACACAACACAATGCCACAGAAATATGTGAGAAGAATACCAGAATAACTAAATAAAACCGCACAGTCGTCTACTTTTTTAAATAGGTTTAGGAATATATATAGGCTAGGTTTAAAGGTTTACTATAAGGCTATACAACTTAAAATTGTATTATTAGTCCTATTAGTAGTAATAGTAGTAATAGTCGTAGGCCTAATAGGCTTTTTTTATTGTAAGGGTTTACCTAAGCCTGTACACGATGGTCCAGGGTGACCAATATATGGCACAGGCAAATGTGGCCTTCACAGGCTAAACTGCTATTAATTGCTTGATGTAGTGCAGTTTGCAAATGTTCAAGAGGCGGACAATCTGTTTATTTCTGTGTGAGTGTGAGCCATAGCTTGCTAGCCCTCAGCACACTATATGATAATGCTAATGTCTGTGTTAGTGTATGTGTGTGTGTGTGAGTATAAGCCATAGCTTGCTAGCCCTCAGCACACTATATGATAATGCTAATGTCTGTGTTAGTGTATGTGTGTGTGTGTGAGTATAAGCCATAGCTTGCTAGCCCTCAGCACACTATATGATAATGCTAATGTCTGTGTTAGTGTATGTGTGTGTGTGTGAGT
>JAODOY010001643.1:0-11029 GCA_025399855.1 Forbesichthys papilliferus
TATATATACACACATACATACATACATACATACATACATACATACATACATATATACATATATATATATACACACACATATACATACATACACACAACTTTTTTGGTAATTAGAAGTCAATAAATGCACCGGTTTACATTTAAAATATAATTTATAGTGTACTTTTAGTATTTAGGCTAACTTCCGGGAAATATTTTGAGGCTCCGTTGCTATGAAAAAACGGTAAATTGGAATGAATAGAGAAGATGCAACTCTCTCTTTGCATGGCTCTGGGTTGAACAAAACAACATAGTAGGCTATAACAGAGACATTATATAGTAACATGCCACTTTTGCCAGAATTTTGAATGGAGTTCTATGAAAGAATTTTTACCGGCCAGCAAGGTGAAAAATGAACGCCAACGCAACCCATTAATCCATATAAGGCACACCAATAAAACTAAGGCATACAAACATGGCTTGCATATCTATGTGATTGCAGTTGTTACTGCACTGACAATTTTGACTTAGCATTATTATTTCTTATGAATGAATAAGATAAGTGTTTGGTTGGTTAGTTAGTTAACCCCCAATGATCAAATTATAAAATTGAGACAACCTGCTGTAGGCTACAGACAGCAAAAATTGCGATGTTTTCTAAGTACATTATCAGTCTCTATTTCTGTTTTTATAAGGATAATACTAGTGTACTTAAGAAAATAAAAACTTTTTGTATGTTTATAACGCTAGAAAAGCATATCCATTGTGTAAGCAAGGCTGTATATCAAGCTGGTTCTACACAGTGCATTCTGACGATTCTGTTGTGCGTTTCTAAGCAGTTTGGTTTTGTTTTAGCCAGCAATGGCCATTAATGAAGTTGATTCGTGAATCTTGCTCATGCGTAGTGGAATTATAAACTGAAGACAAACTGCTTTTTAAGCCTTATTTTGAGGCAATATCACCAAACATTTTAAGATGTATTCATCAGATTTGAATCGCGATCGTGTACGTGCAATTCTTATGTTCCAATGCTCACTGAAAGAGCGGTTATGGCTCTCTCCCTATTAATGCCATTGAGTACTTTCTAAATAAAAGTCCGGAAGATAAAAGATGGCTGCCGACTGGCGAGACTTGCCTATAAGGACTTTGGCTATAACAGGAATATAGACAGTTGAAAGAGTGTCTGTCGGATCCAAAACATGCTCAACTGTTATTAGAGGACAGGGGAGAAGGGGCGGGCCTTGGGATTGGTCAATTGGATGGCGCTAGCAGGTGGCCCCCTTGTACTCACCTCCCACTCGCTGGCGTATCTCATGACAATATTTCTGCACTCTTCGTTGTACTTGGCAATGCCCATTTTCGCAACGTCTTCAGGTCCCTTGATGCCCAAGGTCTTGTCAATCTCATACTCCTGTGACACAGCACAGAACACACAAGGGCAAGAGGGTCAGAAAGGTCCAATGTGCAGCTAATGTCCGATTAAACCAAATGAGGCCTGAAGAGGGGTTTACTAAAGAAATACTGCATCCTCAGCATGCTTTAAATGTACACCTGGACTGCTATCAGCTATTAGGAAGGACAGGATAGCCTAAAATGGTTGACTCCCAGCAGAAAAGTGTTGTGTACCAAACCCAAACCAATATTGCTTTGAATAAAAGTATTATTATTAGCTATATTGTAGTATAAAGTACTAAATAAATGTATAGCAATAAGAATGTTCTTACCACAGGCAATCCGTGGCAGTCCCAGCCAAAGCGTCTGTCCACATGGAAGCCATTCTGATGTGCGAAGCGGGTTACAATGTCCTTGATGGTGCCAGCCAAGATGTGCCCATAATGGGGCAGGCCAGTAGCAAATGGAGGACCGTCATAGAAGGTGTACCTGGATGGAAGATAACCAACACATTGCTGGGACAAACAACTCTGAAATCAATGTTGAAGTACACGCATACTAAATAAATGTTTTTGTCCTTTTGTGTTGTTGCAAAAGACAAATGCCCATCACAGATCAGGGATAGAACTCAAATAGGCTTGAAGCCACAAACATGGGCTGTTTCTATTGCTTTACAAGAGGCCATCAAACCGTACTCTACATCCTTCAATGGTTTGTTTAAGTAGGTGTAGGACAACATTTTAAAATTATTAAAATAATTACAAATATTTAGATTACAACCAGCCACATTGTTACCATCTCAGACCTTATTGTCTCAGGTCATTTGATAATAATTATTGCTTTAGACCTTCAATATGTTGTATGGGGTAAATTAACATAAACAGCATGTGAACACATCTGTTGCAACAACATACACATGTCTGAAAGCAGGTGTGCCAACAGCACATAATGGCCAATTCATTGTTCTTTCATATGTTCCAGTCTGATTACAATCCAGGTTTATCCAAGTAATCATCAAACAAGTTTGATGATGAGCTAGTATAACAAAAGATTACAAAATGCCAGTGTACCAGATGGCATGACAGACATTACACAGACAGTCAATAGTTTGTTTGGGGTAAACCAAGAACCTAAAAACACATTCCAAATGCAGATTATTGATTATAAACTAAATGTAATCGGCAGAATCAATGAAAATAGAAAAGATAAATAAATATTTGGTTAGTGGTTAGAGCATTTGATACAGTTGTCATTAAAAGGTATCTTCCAGTGGTTATAGTTAATATCTTATATACAAACATATATACTAATATACTTACACTGTGCATGCCAACTCCAAAAACCTAATTACACAATATGCACACCCTAAAATTGAAATATATGGACATTTTCTCTATTCTGTAACTATTAGGCGTGTAAAATACACTGCTGGGTGGGCGTGGCTAATTTTTAATGTAACCATATTGAAATAACAACAATAGAGGACTTCGTAATGCAGCTCAAAAATGTAACGCTTCTCTCAAATTGGGTGTGTCGCAACATGTAAAGTTGTTTTCCACCGCCTGATGCCAGGGCTGGTGCCCAGTCTAGAACCGGTTCCACGTATTTCAAAAATAGAAAAAGAAAAAAAAACTGGAGCCGGTTTCAGAAAAGCCAGCAGCGGCATAGCTCCGCAAGATTGCAGATCCCAAAAGATAGAACCAGTGATGTCAGTGTCTGTTGGCGTAGTTACAATGTATTCTCAACATTGTCCGCCAGGAGAAAACAAAACATGAGCGAAGTAAATGAAAAGTAGACCCAGTAATGGATATGTGGAAGACATGCCTCATAAGCCTCGACAGAAATACAGGAGAAATTGTCAGAAACTGAAGAAAAACCAAGTAGTAAGCTGCCTATGTGTGTTCAGGGCAGCAGAAATTTAATCATATGACTCCGGAGAAGTTTGAATGACGTGTGCAATTAAAATCCAGGAACAATCGTGTCCCAATGAGTTTGTGGATATTTCCAAAAACAAAAGGGAGACGATCTTTGGAGAACTAGCCACACAGTCTAGCAAAAGAGAAAGCAGCCTGCTACAATAAACTGCTACCGGTAGACCTGCTAACCTCACTTGCTACAATTTACCATCGAACTGCCATATGACAGGGATCTCTCTCTCTTTTACAAACAGAGATCTCTACCTCTTTTACATAAAGGGGTCTGTCTTTCTCTCTCTTTTGCAAACAGGGACCTCTCTTTCTCTCTCTCTTTTACAAACAGGGATCTCTCCCTCTTTTATATAAAGGAGTCTCTCTTTCTCTCTTTTGCAAACAGGGATCTCTCTTTCTCAAACAGGGATCTCTCTCTCTTTTACATAAAGGGGTCTCTCTTTCTCTCTTTTGCAAACAGGGATCTCTCTTTCTCTTTTACAAGCAGGGATCTCTCTCATTTTCTCTCTCCTTTACAAACAGTGCACCTTTCTATCTTTATACTAGTACAGTAGCCTACCACCTGTAACATAATATTTCAGTTGAAAAATACGCACGCTGTTTGGCTATAGACATAGGTCTACTGTAACAAACTCATAAACCCGCTGTCTAACGCAATCGTCATATTTATGTTGGTCGCGTCAGCTAGGCCTACACAGACAACCTTCAAATGATACATGTAAACATTTTAAAAGTAGGCTATTCCGTTAACGATTTGTTGCGTGGCAGTGGGGATCATTTGCACGTCTCTAATAATTCTATTGGTTAGTGTGTATACTCTGACGTAGACACATACAGTCCAATAAGCAAACCTGGTGGTTTGGGTGGAGGACTTTTCAGACGTTTGTATTGGGGTGGGCAGGGAAACACACGGTGCCTCATGTTTAAAATATTTTCTGATGGTATTTAACCTCAACGTGTACAAACGCATTATAGAAACCACGTAAATGTGGATTTAGGTGGCAAGGACCTTTAAGATAGAATATCTTAATACATTTGTAATTATACTACAGCAACTAGGTCTACTGTGTATAGGATAGGACACTCAAAACAAAATGTATGAGGTTGAGCACAAAAAGTCTACCAGGAAATGAATCTCATTTAAAAGGCTTTGTCCCAGCTGTAATTGACATTCGGTAATACATTGTCTACAGTATAACATAATTATGTAATATACCACAATCACAACATCCCCAATTAACTTAAAAACATTTTTCACAATGACTTGTTTATGAATAGCATAAGGGATATTAAACAATTTGGGTAACAGGGAACACTTTAATATGTAACTTACTTTGGTCTGTTCTTTGATTGTTTTAGACATTCCTGAAAGCAATCTTTTTCCTTCCACAACTCTAGGATCTTCTCTTCCTCAGAGGGAAAGCTGATGGACTCGGGAACTGGCTGTGCCATGGCATCTACAGCATACACATGTACACCACACCAAAAATAACACAATAAGAATATAGAAACCGTCTACATAACTAAGTGACATGAGTAGAACACATTTCTGCTAAACAATGCACAATCTTAGCAAATACATATTGTTTCACAACTCTACCTTACTAAATACGAGACAAGACGTCACAATACGTGTATATTGTTGTAAATAATGTAGGCTATGCGTTTGTTCCATTCATATGCAGATCTCTGATATTACACATCTCACATTATGACAAACGGTAGATGAGAGATCATATTTACACTTCAGCTGTGTGCGAATAAATACCAATATTTGTGTCATGATCCAGAATCTTTTGCAAACAGGTGATTAAAGTTAACTTAGCCAGTCCAGAATATTGTTCGACAAATCACTTTAAGTTGAGCAAAAGGCAAATCATGGCTCCTTGTTGTTGGCTAGGAGAATATGCTAAACAGAGAAGCTTCAACACCCTTTCTAAACAGCACTATGAACGTTTGTAAAAGACACAGACAACTCGTGCATATAATACATAGATAAATATAAATGGACACATCTCATAATACCAGTGTAATTAAACAGAATTTGTATAATATTCCTGTATAGATAACACTCACGTGTTCTGTCACCGGCTTACCAGCAAAGGGGGTGAAACCGGAAATGATGAAAGAAACAGAAACATGAGCAGAAAAGTCTCGTTGGTCTGTTTATTTTGATGACGACTACAACAGTACTAGAACGATGTACATACATAATATATATATACGTTGTAAACTATGGCCTTAAATAAACGCCGTTACCGCTTAATGTCCAACAGAATTTTACATATTATTAATAGATACATTGTATTTGCAAATGTCTAAAAAAAAAAAGTTTCATTCAACAAAAAGTATAATTTTTCACAGCACTATTTCCATGTAGGCTCTTCACGAATAAATCATTTAAAAAATGATTCACTTTTAATTATACATTCATTTTACTTTTAAATTAAAGGTGTAGTCACAATTGTAAATACTGTCAACTTCAGCAAACATCAGAATACATAATGGGTACGTAGAACTTCTCAGGCATGTGATTTGCTAAGAATCATAAGGCATGAAAACGTAGTGCGTGCAGGCATTCACACCAGGTATACAATTGTGTTTTATTGAGGGAGCTTTGAAGAAAAAATGTTACCTCTACTGAAACTTGACTGCTGTTATCCAGGGAATGCTACTGTGGAATTTGTGAATCATATTTAATGCATTATTCTGTTTCACCTTCAAATTAACATTTTCTGATATCCAATGCCAAATGATATCCTCGGGCCTTCAGCCCGCATATACTTGCTTTTAATTAATTAACGCAAGATGCTACCATGCCGGTGTACCCTGCGTTCCTTGGGAACGTAGTTTGAGCGTCCTCGGAAATGTAACGCAACGCGTAGGCATGATGCTACACAGCACATAAAGGTGGGGTCATATAAGGGTCACACATGCAGTTAAACATAACTGCTGTTGATCCTTTAAATTAGAATTTTTTTCTGGCGGATTACCTAACATCCTATTCTTATAAGTCTCCATGCGCTCCACATTTTGACATGTTGGTTGTTGTGGCAATACCATAGCAATCCCGATCTCTTGAGCTTCAGTTTATTTTCGCCGTGAGAATCAATCTGGAAAGCCTCTGAATCATTTTGAATGTGTCCCTGTAGCAACTTAACTTTCCAATCAGCGCCGTGTTTATAAGGGCGTGCTTTTCGTGTTTATAGCTAAATACGGGCGTGGTTTAGGTGTGCAGACAATGGTGCCGACAACGAAAACGCCTAGATGGTTTATCTAATCAATTGCCAAGTATTTTTTGAAAGAACAGCCATTCACAAAGTTTCAACGCATGACTCCCCAGATACTTGTCTGTCATGTCAGGTTATAAATACGAAAGTAGTTTCAATCAGGGATGATATGGCCCCGATCTGCCCCCTACTGGATATATAAATTCCACAAGCACACGTAAGGTTTGCAGGCAAGGCGTTCGCTTACGCATAGCTTGCGTAGACTATGAACCAAACTTATCAGGGCCCTACGTTGCACTGCTTCGCGGCGACGCCTGCGTGCGGGTTGTATTGAAAACAAGTGTCCGTCTTGCGTTAACGCGTGTCGGGCTTTATTTGGTGCGGAAAATAAAAATATTTCAAAACAGATGCTCACCACAATTATTGATATCGTTATATGGCCAGAATAGACCAACAGTGCTAATACGATCATATCGAATGCAGGCACATAGTGCAAGTGACAGTTTTATCGTAATATTTTGAATTGATATGAAAATACTTGAATTTGATATAGATGCAAGTACATTTTGTTAAAGCATATTTATTTTGATGGTGGCAACACAGTCTATGAAACACTGACAGGTGGAAAACAGTCTATGGGGCGGCAGCAGGGGCAGCGGCGGCTGCTGCTGCTGCTGCTGCTGTAGCCTTCCTCAGTGCCTTCAAGCCCTTCTTGTTGTGTTTCTTGGCAAAGCGCATGTTCCTCAGGAACTTGGGGTCCACCTGCAGACAAAGTTGAGGAAAACTTAGCTAGCAGTACATTATTACACAATTAAGGTTTACTGCAAGCATGTTTGCATTTATAGACTGGTCTGTATAAGTGCTTATTCTACATTGTAAAGCCACATAAAAGGAGAAAAACAGACCCTTTACATTATGTTTTGAGTGTATTTACGCAAGACAAGCAATAGTGCACTGTGTGATAGTCCTTGCAGATGATTTGTCTTGTTCTGGTAAAGGTGTGGGCCTAACCAATCTATAAAATGTCATGCCAATATTTTACTATTTGCTCTGGATACCACAACTTAAATTAAGATGATAAAAATTAGAAAACTTGACTGTCAAATAGATCAGACACTAAATATTGACTAACCAGAATCTATGAACAAGGCTAATGTGACCTAAGCTGAGATCACATTAAGTTTGTTGTTGGCAATGAGCGGCTTCTACTTCATAAACCGTGCATGCATGCTACAGAAAATTAACAAGGTTCATGTAATTTACGAACTACACTTAGAGGCAGGGTCAGGGTAATTCCTTCTCAAAGTAAAAATGTATACCACATAAATTAATAGAAGATCATTTCTATGGAGTCATGTGACCGCGCTCACGGGGATTATGATAGCTGGCGGCACGGATCTTCGGGCGAAGGCAGAATATATTTCAAACCAGAGAAAAAGTATGCAAATTTGAACCAAGTTTCTCAAGACGAAGGCATGTGTCTGTTATTTGTTTATGCTGTTCCGTCAAAAGTTCCTACTAGCAATGAAGAATGGATTTTGCTTTGAATGCATAGCTGGAGCTTTATGGTGTATCTCTAAATGTGTATAAGGATACAAACAATAAATAGCATGTGTGGTAAAATGTGTCAAAGACAAGATTATCGGTGTTGATAGTGGCTGTAAAAAAAATGATCATACATGTTCTAACCCAAAGCTACGTACTTACTGCATATCACTCCTCTGTTATCACATGTAGTCGTGGATACACTTAAAACAGTGGATTAAGAACTACGTTTTTAAAAAGCAATTCCATGAAAACAAAATGGCACGCCCACAAGCGGCCAGCGAACCAAGCCTGAGCAGGGGAATTCACCAAATGCAAGTGTTTAGTGGCCGTTACAGTGCGTCCAGTGCTATAGACTGAAATATTGGCACCTGTTAAATGTCTCTTGTCCAATCAAATCACGGTCGGAACTCTGTTAAACTGTATAATATGCTGTGCTCAAATTAGGTTGTTTACCATGTTCACAAGAGTCCATATGAACGCCCAAAGTGGAACTTTTATGCTATACATTTTATACATGTCTAATCACAAGTTTCATTTGAACGCAATAGTAATTAATAGGCATTCAGTTACAGTGACTTCAAAATGTGAAATGGGTACTGAAAAAATAAGAGACAGCTGACGTTTGGTTACACAAAGTAACTGAATACCTAATACCCAGCCAAAGTCGGTTAATTTCAAAGCAATAGCCTTTTTACCATATTACAAAAAGTATATGGGCTCCTTATCGACAGTCAACCCGTAAAGCACATACCCCTTTCAGAGACTCGTAACGGTGAGCCCTGGGCTTCTTGATACCATTTCTGTGGGCCTTACGAGCTGTACGGAAAAAGGACACAAAACATTAGCAGGTAGCCGACATGTTAACCTTACCGGTATGTGATCATTTTAGATGCAATAGTAAAAATATAAAAAGTACGGTACTTACACTGGTTGTGAGTGGTGTGGTTCTTCGACTTTGCCATTTCAGCTCAGGTTGTCTATTTTGAGGCAAAATATGTACGTTCTTGATATGCAATCACATTCAAAATAGTGTACCATACAGTATTACACTGACGTTAAAAAGCTTTAACCGGCATAGGCTAAGAAATCCAAAGCATCATGAACTACGGTAATCGTTTACCTAGCAATACTTTAGCATTACACCGGTTTAACTAAAACCTGATGCTCTTAAAAAGCTTTAACCGGCATATGCTAAGAAATCCAAAGCAACATGAACTACGGTAATCGTTTACCTAGCAATACTTTAGCATTACACCGGTTTAACTAAAACCTGATGCTAACTCGGCTAAGCGGCCCTTCTGATATTTGCTACCATTACTACACATTTTAACGGGACATATCAGCCAAATAATGCTTTCAACATCGACTTTAAAGTGTGTTTTATTTCAGTCACGCAATGTATATACATTAACATGTACAATGCGTCTGGATTGTCTTAGATTTAAAAAGTTCATAAGGGTGTAAAACGAAATACCTACCACACGTAAAAGTCCACAACCGGAAGAGAAAGAGAAACACCCGGCAGACAACAAAAGTAATAGTACTGATAACGTCAACCTGAACATCGCCTCCTACTGGACACTAGTATTGATATGACATTCTCACAATTGCCCATGAGATGTCACCATCTGCACACATTATTTGGCCTTACAGGCAGCAGAAAAATCATTATATTACTGTAAGCAAGCCTGTGTTATGTATGTTTCTAGAGGTATTGGCCATGTTAGGAGTGTTTCTATCTTGTATTTTCATAAGATTTTATACAGTGATTGATTTGGATGTCAGCATGTTCACTACACCACCATACCAACACTGTAAAGAAAAAGCATGCTATAGTAAACCATGAATGGAAGTTACTCATTTTACAGCTACCACGGCCATGAAATTCAGTTACTTAATGAATTGTATTAATTATCATCTAAATGCATATAACACACTTTGTGGTAACATCGCAGTAACATCCCGTGATGTGATGAGCTGAACATCCGTTTGACTGATCTGATCTCCCCATACAACTATATAATAACGGCTCTCCCCCTCTCTCTCTTTCCCAACATGCTTTTCTCCGGTTTCCTTCTCATTTGAACATCCTCTCCTCTCCTCTCCTCTGTTCTCATTCTAAGCATAGGCTGAGTGAATCCTAGCTCAAGCAGAAGAAATCATGCAGTATCCTATATTTAGACCGCTGCTTCACCATACAAGCCACTCCAATCCTCTATGGCCTCTCCTTCTTTACCTCATTCAGTATAGTATGTCAATATATGTCTGTCTGTCTGTCTGTCTGTCTGTCTATGGTGGTATAAAGCAAACTATAGGAGTGTATTTTACAGTAAAGGCGTCTGTAGAAATATAAATTGAGTGGATGGCATTATTTGAAACTAAGCAACATTACAATACATTTACAGTAGTATGTTATTTCATTAGTCTTGAGGGGTTAGCCGTGACCACGGCACAACTTGACAAGGGCCACTTTTGGGGACATTCTCTACAGAATATGATTGAAAATGAACTGTGAAATCTGGCGCTGACTTGTTGGTTTTGTTTCTTTTCTCGTCAGAACCCAGGGCTCAGGACTGGAAGTCCAAGCTTGTTTTTTTCTAATGCAACTCCCAGCTTCATAATGCCGGTGTAAACTTGATATTACTGTACTTTCATTATTTGGGTTTTGTTAGTCAAACTGATCTTTCAGTCTTCTGTCCTATGAATGTGTTTAGTTGACTAATAAACAGTATATTAGTAGTATAGAAACCATGCAGGTATTTGATTGGGAGCTAACCCTTAGCCAAAAGCTCTAGATGGATTGCACTGTTATTATCTGAACTTTGATTGTACATGTAACTTTTAATTCTGTAGTGCTAACACTGTGTTGGCTCCAGGCTTATTCACCACTTCATTGGACTAAAAGCCATATGCAACAGCATAACTTTCACTAACAACCGTACTATATACAGGT
>JAODOY010001644.1:0-12683 GCA_025399855.1 Forbesichthys papilliferus
GAACATACACAAATACTGTACATACAGTATGAACACATACAAACACATACAAATAGTGTAGGCCTACACTGTATGTACAAATGCACACCAAAATATAGAAGCCGTTATTATATATATTATCCACTACATTTGTGCATATAGACAAACTGTGCTCATGCGTGCATGTGTGCATCTGTACGCGTGTGTGTGCGCGTGCGTGCATGTGTGCATCTGTACGCGTGTGTGTGTGCCCGTGTGTGTGTCACAGCTAACCTGTAGACTTCAGGAGACTGAAAGGGAAGCAACCGAGAAAGTCTCTGATTTAGAAAACAAACAGATTCAGACAACAAAAGAAGTGGAGCTCCTTAAGGTACATTACTAATACATTACAACATAATATGTATACTTATACATATATCTATATACTGTATATGTATAGGTACATGCTGGTCTGTGTCACAGGAGAGCCTTCGTGAGTCTAGTGCGCATGTGGTGGCACTGCAGCAGCTCCGAGAGAGAGAGCTGGAGCGAGACCAGGAGAGGGAGAGAGAAAGGGACAGGGATCGATCGGCGGGCCAGGCCCTGTTGGAGCTGGAGGCCAAGCTCCAGGGGCTGGCAGACCAGGGGCTGGTCCGATTGGAGCGCTCCGCCTCTGGACACCTGGACATTCAGGTGCTCCCTGTGGTCCACAAGCTGCCAGAGCCAGGTCAGTAGTTACACTGAGACATGGTGTCTTAGTTACCGACCTCTGTTAACACTGGGATTAGACTCAAGGTAGTATACTGTACCGGTATATGAAAACTATTAATAATAATATTATAATATTTTTTTATTATAATAATAATAATAATCATAATATAATAAATAATAATTATTATTATTATATTGATTCATTAATACTTTGTTAAATTATTAGGTAGCCTAATAATACCAATAAAGTAATTTACAATGACTAGCGTAAAGTAAAATGACTAGGGTATGAATCTCACTGTAATCTGCTAGCAAGTAGCTACATTGGCACACCACTAACTTAGTGAATTACAGAAACATCAATGAATAAAACCTAAAAACGGTAGCTAGTGTTGACATTAAACCCATGAACGTGAACCTGGTTTCAAACCTGACTTGTACTTGGGTCTTGGGTCTGAATATCTTCAGAGGCAGACACAGTCGCTGGTCCTGGGACTCCGCCACCCACCACCAACTCCCCGGCTCTCCTGCCAACGCCGCCCCCATCGGCTCCCATAATACAAGTGCCTGCGCCATCTCCTGCTCCTCCTCCTCCTCCTCCTCCACCACCACCACCCCCTCCTCCTCCTCCTCCACCATCACCTTCCCAAGGATCAACGGGGCTGCCCCCCCCACCACCTCCACAAAGTGGTATGCTCCTAACTTCTGGAAAACTGACGGATGAGTGCCCAGGTAAACTCATTGCTGGATGAAGGAGAGAACAGTGTTAGCTAAAATAGTTTAGCTTAGTATAAAGTACACTCCTTTTGTAGACAATATAATGGACACTTTTATTTATGGTTTTGACAACATTTGGTTTTTGTTCTTTAAATGCTTTGGGATATTAGCAATGAATTATTACAATTTTTTTTATTGATGTTTTCTTTAATTGTTTTATCTCTTTTCTCTTTTTCTCTTTCGTTCCAGCCTGCAAAAACAAGAAACCTATCCAGACGAAGTACCGCATGCCTCTGCTCAACTGGCAGGCCCTCAAACCCCACCAGGTGGCAGGCACCATCTTTAATGAGCTGGATGATGAGCACATCTTGGAGGTAAAATGATGCGGTGTGCTTCTATGCTGGGCTTATCATTGTACAGCAGCCATATCAGTCTATGTATCAATCCAGTCTCTGTTATTCTCTCATAGGCCTCTAGAAGTCACTATTGCTCTATATGAACTACAGGATTAGAACAGTGCAGCATGGATAGACTATATACAGTATATATATTATATATACAGTATGTAAATATGTGTATATATATACAGTAAATATGTATATACAGTATACAGTATAAATGTATGTGTAAGTACACATACAGTCAATCTTTCTTTCTAGGAGCTGAACATGGATGCCTTCGAGGAGCAGTTCAAGACCAAGGCCCAAACGGCGCCTGCTGACCTGGGCACCCTCAAGATGAGAGTGGCCCACAAGACCTCCAGGAAAGTGTCACTACTGGAGCCCAATAGGGCGAAAAACCTGGCCATCACTCTGCGAAAGGCAGGAATGGCATCGTCGGACATTTGCACCGCCATAGAGAAGTATGTGTCATTACTATGTTTATATTTCTATGATGCAAAACATTCTCTAAAGAATTGAACTTAATATAATTAATTCATATTCAAGTTGTCTGCTACTACTATTACTACTAATACTAATACGTAGCACTAGCCATCATCTAACCCTCACTCCCCTAACAGTTACAACCAAGAAGGTCTGAGTGTGGACTTCCTGGAGCTGCTGGAGCGATTCATCCCCTCTGACTATGAACTGAGGATCATCCACAGCCACCAGGGCGAGGGCAAGGCCCTGGACGAACTCAGCGAGGAGGACCGCTTCATGGCGCGCTTCGGCAAAATCCCGCGGCTGCCCCAGCGTATCAGTACGCTCACCTTCATGGGCAACTTCCCAGAGACTGTCCTCCTAATACAGCCTGTGAGTTCACTGGGAGAGTTTATAAGGGGGTTAGAATAATTTAACTACTACGTTCTGTCTGGGGGAAGGGGGCATTCTCTGTATAAGACGCAGGTGATATACTGTATATACATTATCTACTGCCTCTACTGTTTAATTGTGAAAAGGATGTAGAGATATTCTGATATCTGGTGACTGGTGCATGATGAGACGTAGGAACTTTACAGACAGTAATCACATCAACCATGGTCCCTACAGCAACTCAATGCCATCATTGCTGCCTCGATGTCGATCAAGTCATCCAGCAAGCTGAAGAAAATCCTTGAGGTGAATATTACCTAATGCTTATTTAGAAAAATGAGATGTTATGGCATCTAGTCTGTTTTTCTGGACATGTTGGCAGTATGACGTACTACTGTTGATTTAATTTAACCTGAGGTACTCCACCATACAACAAGTCTCAAGACTTGTATTTTCATTGTACTTGAAATAAAAAGCTTTCTGTATTCGACGTTAGATCATCCTAGCCTTCGGAAACTACATGAACAGCAGCAAGCGAGAGGCAGCCTATGGCTTCCGGCTGCAGAGTTTAGACTTGGTAAGCAAGAAGGTCTCAAAACCCCACAGAGGCCTTTTTAAAACAATTGTCTAACAATACTATTTCTTTTTACGAAATAGTAATTAAAACATATTAGATCTTATTAGATATTATATACAATATATTATTAAATTGAATTTCTTTTATTTCAACCATCAATGTTTGACATTATTACTGTGGTTTCTCCTCACTTCAAAAGCTTTTAGACACCAAATCTACAGACCGCAAAGAGACCTTGCTGCACTTCATCGTCAGCATCATTCAGGAGAAATACCCAGAGCTCCAGTCCTTCTATACAGAGCTGCATTTTATGGACAAGGCAGCCCTTGGTATGTAAACGCTTTGCAAAGACAGTACGTAACGCCGAGAGGGCGAGGCGAGTGCAGACGAACGGAAAACAACACACTGCCGGACGAGCAACAGCGGCCCAACGTTTAATTAAACTCAAAAACAAAAGGCGTGTACGGTCACATCTCTCATAAACATGAACAATAACCCACACCCCTTCCCAGCAGTCACCAGCCTATATGCCGTCACACCCACACGGCTGAAGACAATCAGCTGATCCACGTGAGGGTGTGAGGCACTGGGGATGCGGACAGTACCACACCGGCGACACCAAGGGGATGTTACACAGTAACTTAATACTAACTCAACTCCTGTAACTGGACACTGGTTTTGTTCCCGGTTCCCCTTGATTATGTAAAATCCTATTGGTTTTCATAATCAACTCTCTGTATTCACTCATTCGTAATACTGAAGAGCACTGTATCATTTCTAGAGTACTGATATATGATATTATACGAATAGGGTTATTCATTGTACAGGCCAGCACCAACTGGTGGTGGCATTCGGCAGCGCGTCATGGGATTTAGGTTCAAAAGGTAAATTGATGTAAGAGCTCAAATGTCTGCAGGTATTCCAATGCATGCTTATGGCTTTGACGCTCAAGAAAAATAACCATATTTCAAAGCTTGGCATCGTCGCACGTCAGACAACGCCAGTGGGCATTGCCCCGTTTAAAAGAACTAGTTCTAAAACTCAATCGTCTCGTCTCTTGACACGCGTCGGTGCCTTCAGTGAGCGGTAGCCTTAAGACAAGTTAATCGAGTTTATTTCAGAGCACATTGTGTCTTCAGCCTTAGCTGTGTGCAAGTGAGGATCTATTTTTAATACTTTATTCTTTTGAATTATTTTCAATTGATAACTTTTACCTAAAGCTGATATAAGTAGGAATGAAAGAGAGCGATATTTTGTTACTCAAAAACCCTAAAAACACACCCCGTCCTGTTGTAGCGGTGCACACGCATTAATATGATTGACATACAAGGTAGATTAAATACCAATCATGAAAAAAGAGGCCCTGATTGTTTGAAATATTTGGGCACACAGGGGCAGGGGTTATTAACCAGAGCACATACGGCACTGTATACTCACAGAGCATTTGTGTTGTTGGGATATCTGTCGGATATCTATGGCATTAGACATATAGCTCTAAAATCCTACCTACAGCACTTTAAAGACAGTAAAGGAATAAACCTTTACTGTGGCTATCTATGCTCACTTTATTTACTGTTAAAGACACCAGCATTATACCGCTTGTGTGTGTGTGTGTGTGTGTGTGTGTGTGCGTGTGTGCATGGATGTACTTAAAGGTGCACCCATCCAACAACAGTGATCCACTTCTACCCCCAACACAATCAATCAAGGAGTGTTGACCTGGGCAAAGTCAGGCCCGGGGGCCGGATACGGCACTTTGAGACATTCTACCCGGCCCGCCCGTTACATCAAACATTGAAAAAATAATAATACATCATAAAGTTCCTTGATGCGCTTTGCAGAATGTAGCTTTTTTTACTGCTGCATAAAATAGTTCAAGTTACCTTTTGTGTTTGATTATGAAAATGGTGTCGCATAGGAATAGCCTATATACGAATAAAAATGCAAGTCAACATATTTAGCTATTTTGTATTGTACTTAAAAATGTTTTAGCATGTTGGTTCAAAACGTAATGTGGCCAGCGAAGTTCTCTGACATTTTCAATGTGGCCCCCAAGTGAAAATAATTGCCCCCCCCCCTGCAGGATGATTGTGCTGACTGTGAGTGGCGTTGTGTCTGCAGTGTCTCTGGACAGCATTCTGCAGGACATACAGTCGCTGGAGAGAGGCATGGCCGTGACCAGGAGTGAGTTCAGCGTAGAAGGAGACAACCCTGTGCTGAAGCACTTCCTCACCAACAACAACGAGCTGTTAGACACCCTAATAGCTGACGGCAAGACCGCCCAGGTCAGCTCATTGTGTCTCATGATCATAAACTGGTCCACACCTACAGTGTTCGGCACCGTTGTCAAATTCCTCATCTGTCTATTTGAACAAAAGTCAAGCACCCGCTTTCTACAATATTAAGGGTGCCATTGTTTTCTTACAGGAAGCATATGAGTCAGCTGTGGAGTATTTTGGCGAGAACCCAAAAACCACACCACCCTCTATGTTTTTCCCAGTATTTGTTAGGTTCATCAAGGCATACAAGGTCAGATATATTCACTTTCACTATATGTTTAATGGACTTATTTGTAGTATCAAATAACAGGTATTTTACAGTCTATTATTGTTTATACATTAAAACATATAGGGCTCAGGGTGACGTTCTAATAGCAAAACATTACTGTGTGTGCATGTGCGCAAGATTCACATACAAACAGTGTGGCATTACAATCTTGCTGAAAGTAGGTTCCTTAAGGGATGTTACAATGATTAGAGTCAAAACGCAGATTTTTCAACCATGAATTTTTTTTCAAATAAATCATGAATATCTAGAGAAAATCGGATGACTTCAGAAACACACAGATTGAAATTTCACTGATATAATTATAGGCATATATAAATATATAAATAATTATATTTCATCTTAGGCAGGACCGCTATAGTCAAAAATAATATTAATTTACATTTGCAGTTAGTTAAGTTGGCTCTGGGAGCTCTGAGAGCAGCAAAATACCTCCCATAGGGTACAGAACAGAGCAAGCATCAATGGCACCGTGACATTGATGAAGTCAGGCACAGCATGAAACGAGGAGTTTGATGTTTACAGTACATGTAGCCTCATGGTTTACAGCACCAACACAATAGTGTCAGATATGTGATAGGCCTACATTATGTGTGTTGTGCTCTATTGCAGAAGGCACAGCAGGATAATGAGCAGAGGAAAAAACACAGTACCCTGAATTGTGAAGCTCCACCAAGTCCTCTTAAACCTATAGCATCTGAAAACAAGGTACACTCGTTTGTCTTTGCTTACTATTAGTTGAATTTAGCTTTAAATAGACAAAATGGCCACCAGATGGCCTCTGAGAACTGTACATCCTATGTCCTTTCCTAACCACTTTTCCTTGAACTTGATTGGAATTGTCATGTGCTCAAGGAAAGATGTGAAAGAGAATTCATAAGGATTTAGGAAAAGACAATCTTAGGTTACTTCACTCCTTGCTTTCTTACCATGTTGTTTGAAGCAGGCGATAAATATGGACAACCTGGTGAAAAATATGACCTCATTACCAAAGTTGTGATTTAAAAAAAAAAGAATATATTTATATATACAGTATATATACCAAACACAGAAAGAAATCAAATGTTTGTCACATTGAGAGTGGGATATTTATAGACATGAATACCAATTAGTATGATTGCATGAAAACAATTGTTACATTTATGTAATATAGGCATAACATGGACACTATGATAATTTTTATTTCGTGAATGGTGCGTTGCAAGGATTTGTGGGACAGCATTATCTCCTCTTTTTTCAGACCGTACCATGTGCCATAGGAGGAAAGGAAGGCCAACCTGTTATTAACGACTGCCCCTGCGCGCGGGGGCGCACCCCGCACTACCCTATTCGAAAGAGAATTTTTTTTTATATATAAATGTCCAACAGTATTATTATACACGTCTGGATAGCCAAGCTTCTCGCCTAGCAATGTAATCTAACAACCATTGCCCATATGTAAACATTTTTCAAAGTCAAGCAGATTAAAACAAATACCGTAAATAATTCGTAGGAATTATCGCGATTCATTGCCATGACGCTCGTAAATTTTTTTTTTTAAGTCATGTTGTGTGATTTATCTGATATTATCAGAGAGAGCGCATTTCCGTGGTTCTGACACTCTTCTCCCCTTGCCGGTAGCAGCATGCCTTAGAAAGATATCTTATAAACAACGAGACACGAATTATGCTTTTAGAATTAGAAATTGCGCTATGCGCCTTACCTGTAATGCCTTTGTTAAAAAAATCTACCCCAGATAAGGCAAAGAATGCTTTTAAAAGCTTATTCCAACGCTTGTTCAATCACTCGTTTCAAAACTTGGCATCAATTTTAGAAACAAAGATTTGATTCGAGACTGCGTTTCTCTGGGAGCTGTAGTTCTATTATAGGTCGCTGGCGTCTTTACACGAGACTACAGTCTGCCGAAGGCTAACTTGCTTATATAACGTTACTCGCCTGAATCTCCGAGTTTCCACGAGTCGTTTAAGCGGCCACATGTTTAATTTGGTCAATCACAGCTCCGGCTATTTTCAGGAGACTACAGGTACACCGTTCACCCGAAGACGGCTGTCAATCAAATTCTCTGTGAGAGAAAATTAAATTATTACACTTAAACTATAGTTTAGTACATATATTAATAAAATAATAACATAAATTAGCGCATTTGTGAATACCTATTTATTTATCTGAAGTTTTATATGGCCAAACTATTTCAAAATTTCTGTCTTTCACAATAAAACCATACTTTTTTTTTTTTTTTTACACAATGCCCCAATCCTTGAACATATATACTCATAACATGTTGTATTGTAGTCCAATAGTGTAAAACAATTGCTATAGCTTAATTTCCATAAAGTTATTACATAAAATAATACATTATGTCAGGTGAAAATAAAAAAAAAAAGATAATTTTTCTGTATTTGAGATTAATTTACTAATAAGCAGTGTCATCCACATGGAATATTTAACCTGCATTAGAATCTCACATGGGTTATCTACATTTTAATACCAAAATAAGCTTTGTAACTTGTTCAGAACTGCATAAGACCTTCCAAATGAAAGGGAATGTTTTTGCAAGGAAAAATATGTGAAAAAGGCCTGGGGATGAACTAGTTCGCATGTGAATTCAAAGAGCTATTTTCATGGGCCATGGCTTACCTTCCGGGTCATTTCACTCAGTTAGGAAGGTGCCAAAGCAAGAGACAATTTGGATGCATGCCATATTTGCAGTGCAACTGGCACTACTATTTCTAGTAGTACATAGATTTGTATAATCTGGATTAAATGGAATATGTTCCCTCAGCAACAAAACATGTTTATTTTGATATGTCCAACTACTGTATTCTCAGCTCCCTGTGATGTCCAAGTTGCCCCAAATGGATCTGATAGCAGAGTTGAAGAGGAGACAGGTGACCTCTCTGGTTAGGGATGGTACAGACGGAGCCATCGAGGATATTATCACAGGTAGAACATGCTGTGGACGTCTTCTCTGTCTAGAATCTAAAGATATTTCATGAAAAGGCTTCTTCACGTGTGTTACAACCTTTTGACTGAGTGCTTCTACTTTCCCATCCAAGCTCCATCACTAATGCTGATTTACTACATGTTTTTTAATCCAGTCTTATCTCCTTCCGAACACTTCTTCATTCTGTCTGTCTCTCTCGGGTGTCTCCAGCTCTTAAGTCTGTGCCCTTCACGGCCCGTTCTGGCAAGCGCTCCTCTCGCCTCTTCGGTGACGACAGCCCTTCTGAAAGCCCTCGGTACTGACCGGGGAAAGGGAGGGGGGGGCTTTTCTGTGTTTCTGATTCACGGTCTTGCTCTCTGTCTTTGCCAGAGGACCTTTTTTCAAAGTTGCAAAACGTATTTTAAAAGGACACTTGCGTTTCATTTGCAAATGACTCTGGCTGTGCACAGAGGTGAGAGGGCGCAGTATCCATGAAATAGAGAAGTGTCCCTTTAGGAGGCGTTGTGCAGCAGCCATGATATGGAAATGTAATACGTCCTTTAGTGGGAGAGGGGAGAACATTATACTGCATGGTTCTCATGCTGTGTTCCTGCTGCAGACCTACGGAACCAGCCTTACAGACGTTCAGACAGTGGCAGGCGTAGCACCAGATGGAAACCAGGACAACAGCTGCAAGTCTCCTCAGATATCTCCCTTTGAAACACTCCAGAAAGAACTGAAAGAAATGCTATATTTACACACAAGTACAAAAGCCAGTAGTGGTTTTATTTTATTATTTTATCTGTAGACATGAATTACATGTGTGTGTGTGTGTGTGTGTGTGTGTTCTCGCTTAATGTAGTGAGAGTACTGTATGCCCAGCCACACAGAGATTGTAAATGCTATCATATTTGAACCACATCTGAAATAAGATCCCCTTCATAAACCAGTTCTCTCTTTACACACCCAACACACCCACGTACATTAGTTAGGCAGCAGACAGTATAATAATAATAATAATTATGATAATAATGATAATAATACGGTAGCATCTTTCATAGAGGAGTTGCAACGTAAAATGCTTTACAATAAAGACAATTGAAAATAAATTATTAAATTAAATTACAAAAAAGGAATACCGCACAATATATCACATACTGTAGTACTGTATAGTACTGCATATGATAAACGTCATAATGTAAGGTAAAAAAAAAAAACTTCCCTGGAAGAGGATTTCATTTATCCCTATTAATTGTCTTACCTGGCTTGTCTCTTAAGTATTTTTACATATATTATTGCTGATGGTGATATGTCATGCTCTAATGGCACGATGGCATTTGCCCTCACACGGAATGCCATTTTTTACTTCTCCATATTACTTCCCCTTTACTTGTTCCCTGAATGGTTTAACAAAATGCTACTATACAATTAATAGATGTTTATTGGTTGTGTCAGGCATAGCACTTATTTTATAAAAAGACCAGGATTTCAGATAATATGGACTGCGCATACTGTTTAAACTATGAACTCAACCATGTCATTGAGACATTGCCGTCAGTTGATTTTATCTATGTATGAATGTGAGTTTATTTAAATGATGTATTTAAATTATTATGGGTTTTGACATGACAATAATGACAAAGGAAATCAAATTGAAGCTGCTGTAGGTAAGATTTGAGCTAAACATAATTAAAAATAGCAATAATATGAAAATCAACAACACAAAAACCCACCCCTTTTCCCCTGCTCCCTCTCTGGAACATGTTGGACTGCCATTATCAATTTAGGAATCTGTTGTATTTGGCACACATTTAGATTCAAGGTAGATTCTCCGGATCAATCAGGTCAAAGTACTGATAGGTCGACATATAGAGGCAGGGGCTATCAACCAAAGCATATTCTTTAGAATGAATGTCTATATGGCATTTATAACAAATTAGTATTACATAATTATTGCTTTAAAATCAGATCTACTGCTTCTTTAAACCAATCATGTGGGAAGTGTAATTATTGTACAAATAAGATAATTTCAGTATTTTAAGCAGGTATAGTGTAAAGATGCTACTGAGCATTGAATTGATCATGCCTTTAGTCCTAATAAAAGGTTTTAAGTAAATAAACAAATACAATGTGTATTGTAGCTGCATAAAATTATTAACATTGACCAATTTCTTATTATATTTCCCAGAATAAAAACATCTCAATAACATCTCAATAATTGTAATATTAAATTAGTTTTAATATTGATTGAATTACTTATTTAAAAAATATTTAGCATTTTTGGGGTTTGAACAATAATACATCTGTAATGTAGTTTATTTTATATTATTTTAAAAGTAAAAGATACTGTATATCTCTATTATATTCCTTATAGGCTTCTGGCCATATAAACATAGTAAATACATTAATTAAATAATAAATCAAATAAACCTTTTAATGACTTGACTGTGACAAACTGAATGCTCATTCATAAGATATTTTTCCTAAGGTCATTATTACCTTTTTGATACTCACAGCTAATGAAAGTCCAATAGAAACAAATATTTAAAAGAAACCCAAAAACACTCATCATCACATTATGTAATTGTAAACAATATTGCATATGGAATAAACACCAGTGGTCTAAATACACAAAATAAACTAGTGAAAATTTGTTTACACATTTTTTTCTTAAGTACCAGTATACAATAAAGGATTTTTAATAAAATAAGACATCAATAATGGGAATGATGAGCGGTTGACCTGCTGTTAAACATCACTTGTCTCCAAAAGAACAGAGAGTGCTCTCATCTTCTCCAATTCTTCTCTGGTTTCTTCCCATTGCCTTGGTAGTTGTTGAATAATGACAGAGACTTCGACCTTTCCTTTAAGCTTCTCATTGTCAGTGACAGTTTTGCTCAGCTTGCTTACGGCAGTTAAGGTTTTCCCACTCTGACTGACAACACTCTGTATCATTGGACTGAAGGACAATATGTGCCTGTCACAATCTGTAATCGTTTTCAGTTCCTTCACAAGTGGTTTGATAATGTAATTGAAATCCTTTCCAGTTTTGGAAATTATCTCAACTTTCATTTGGTTAGCAACCACGCTCGAAAAAATGGATATGCCTCTAAATATACAAACTGCAGCACCTGCACCACATAGTGTACCAAATGCAACACTGATTCCACCAACTACTTCCCCAAGGTCCCCAGCATGAATCTTTCCGATTGCCCCACCAATTATCCAACCCAAAAAACCACATGCAAATAAACCAACTGTACTATTCACCGAACCACCAACAGCTTCTGTTGCACCGCCCACTGCTCCACAAATTGCACCCCCAACAGCAGCTCCGGTTCCAATGCCAAGTGTGCCAATCAAGTCAAGGTGATTTTGGCTTACATCGCTAAGTATGGTACCCACAAGTACATCAAAAACTGCACCAAAGGCCCCAGAAAGTGTACCAGTAACTGCACCGATAGCAGAACCAATCACTGCACCGCCTAGACCACCAAAGATAAGATAACTAGTCTTTATTTGATGACCATGGGTAGCTGTCTCTTTGAGCTTGATTAGAGTGGTCTCAAGATGGCTTCTGTGTTGATCATAGAGAACCGTGAACAATCTTGAGCATCCCAAGACAATGACTTGTAGCTCAGCGTCAGACGCAGAAAGCGTCTCTGTGGTGTTGCAGTCATAATGAACTACTTCAGTTTCCATGTTTTTGATTCCACGTACAGCAGAAGGTGGAGAGTTTACTTGCTGTTGCTGTGCAGTACTCTGGCCAACGATATAGCTTTGTACTCTACTGGAGCATGGATGCTGTTAAGGGAGAAATCCTGCAGTCCTCTGTTGTAAGATAATAAAAAGTAACGTTCTTATTCATGAGAGAAAATCTGATGTGCATTACTCTCTGTAAATAGAATATTAACCCACATAATACATATATAATGTAATTGAAATCCATATATATATATATATATATATATATATA
>JAODOY010001646.1:0-12682 GCA_025399855.1 Forbesichthys papilliferus
ACGATACCAATAAAATAAATTACACCATTTTAACCAGCGCAATATTTCGCATAAAATGATATGCGACTCGAACATATCAAAGCGAAAGAATAAAATAGTTTTAACCAACAATGTTTAATTCACATTTTTATAGATATCTTTATCTTTTACAATACCACTAAAATACCAATACCACTAAAATAAATAACTGCATTTTAACCTATGCATTATTGCGCATAAAATTATATGCGAGTCGGACTTATTAAAGCAAAAAAAAAAAATCGAACAATTTTTAAAATTTTTATATCAAATTATTGTAATTAATATCTTTTTGAAACTAATTAATAGCTGTCAGATTGGTTTGATAACATTAACCGCAGTTATATACTCTCTAATGACAACAAAAGCATTTCGTAATTTTCAAACAACAATAAAACGCTTTAAACTCCCCAGTTATAAAAGTTATGTTTTTCTTTATTTATTTGACTGGAACTCCACTTTATTCTATTGGCTACTTACTGAAGATAACCTAGACTGATAATAATATAAACAATAATAATGCTCAGCAACTGTTTCTATTAATTATCTATTGATTGGTGACTATCATTATGTTCTGACTTGGCGAGGCCCATGACTATTAACTAATGATTAATTAAGACCTTGGGTCTGACAGATTACAGGGCTACATCCACACTTACTGTATGTTACTACTGCTTTAAGATAAGTACACATACCAGCATGCTTTCAATATATACATGACTATTAACTAATAGGTTATAATTTTGAGTTAGACTTTTCTTACGTTTTGCTCATATTTCCTAAAATGTCTTTAAATTGCATGAGTGTTGTGTAATTCTTCTCACAATGATTAACCCCAATGTCTTCATGAGTTGAAAGTGTGTGACGTGTTTCTAATTAACATAGGTAAATGGCCTACTATTCCCAAGAAATGTACTGTATGAATGTTAAGAGGTCAAGAATGCCATTGTGTAAGCAGGACTATAAAGGCATGCAGATATAGGTCTACTTTGGGCCTGTATATAGCGTGATCAATCACTGGTTATCGGGTGGCATAGTTCTTAACATAATTGATGTGAATATAATTGTTTAGTGTTTATTTATGTTAAAAGACCATAATGCTTGGTAAAGTAAAAGGATGTAAATAAGAAATATAAATAAAATAAAAACGTAAATATTATTCCGATCCTATCTATCCTATATACAGGAATTGATCGATGATGACGGACAATTCATTATTTGTCATTATGACTTCATCAGATTGACAATTTATTATTAAATATGTTAATTAACATGAATACATATCTTATTACCTTATGATTTATATATTGAGGATAGTTCGTGCATTAGTTAAAGCATTATGATTATTGAATCTATTCTTGCTAATTTATTGTAAAGTGTTACTAATTTGTATCTTCACCCGACTATAGCTCTCAGCTCAATTTGTTTAGCTGAGAGTACAGTCTGGAGACCCTGATCACATTAGCGTTCGCACAGCCAACCTGCTGGCTGTCCAATCAGCTTGGGTTAGTGAGCTGACCTTGAAGTCGAGCGTATTTCTAAGTGGTGGTAGAGCTAGATGAGGTGATCAAAACAGCAGTAGCAACGGCGATTGGTTCAGCGCTGTCTAATAGTTTCAACCGTAACCAGAGTCTACGCCCAGTAGGAGGCAACGACACTTCCTAATGGCGCGTGGCCAGACCTATCCACAAAGTGAATAGGGATATCAGCTCGTGTTTATATATTTATTTGTATGCTTAATTTATGGGTTTATATACAGTTTATACTGCGTGTATACTTTGTTTTTATCATCAGAAGGAAGGGGGAGACTAAGGGTGGTCCCCTAAGCAATTGCCAGGTTGCCTAGAAACACCCCTGATAATTTCATGTAACTGATAAATCACAGTATTCCTCTAAATTTGGTTTCAACACAACACATTTACCAGAGGCAGAGCAGAAGATAATTGATGTACGTCAGGTAAGTTTCATAAGATTAGCCTACTTTCAGCTGCAGATATGTTTTTCAATGTGAAATAGTTAATAGTCTAGAATGCCTGCCACTCTGAAATTAATCCCAAAACCTCCATTAAAATGGCAGTATTGGGCTGGTTATTAAAAACGGATATTGATCAAGTCAGAGCCTTGTTGAAGAGTCGTGCCAACTGAAGTCACATTGTTCACATAGATGCAAAAGAGTTCCCGGAAGTGCTTTGTGGGCAATTTGAACTGATACAGATACATAACTGCAAATTTAGGCAATTAGTAGTATATAAATCCATCTATTTACATTTACAATATCATTTATTGGGCTCGTATCATTTATCGGGCTGGTATTTGCTGCTAACATCCGGGATCAGTTTTGACGTTCCATGATCTGCCATTGCTGTAAAAAAACTCAATTGGAACACATTGACGCCACACTCTTCTACATGGCTCTGGATGAAGTGTAATATGACTGCTGTGCTGATTTTAAACACACGTTCCATTACAGTTAGTTTGTACCATTAGTAGCAGGCATATTAAAGGTGTAGTCAGCTATTGTAATCTAATACCCTTTTGTCAAATTCGCGAAATATCTCCTCGCATCTCGCTAGCTTAGCGTTCACTGTGCGTGCTGAGAACATGTTCCGATATTGCTACACAGCCCTGGCTCTGTAAATGGGAACAAAAACAAAGTGGTGAACACCGCTTACTACAACAACAGCCGATTTGCTTAACAATGCGTTTCAATGTGCGTTCCAGGGGGATGTTTTGATTTGAGTTAGCAGCGTAGCCAGTTAGCAAGCGTTCTCGAGAATAACTGACCATACCTTTTTGAGGTAAGGGTAAGCATCTTGCTCAGGATGCTTAAAGGCCGGGTTTGTTTGGGGATCGAACCCCTGACCTTAGGGTGGATGTTGAACACCCTAACAGCTGGACTATATATATTGTCCTTTTTATGGCAGCGATGACTGTTTTCTGAAATGCTTCAGTTCACAATCCGTTGTCTGCACAAGGCAATGTCATCACAATAGGAACAATGAAATAATTTCTGTTAGATTGCAACATGCTTTTACAGGCATATTGTAGTGTGCTAAATATGTTTATGCTTTTTTTTTTCTTTTTTTTTATCGGCTGTATTTCAGAATCTGTCATGGTTGTTCTTGAACAGCAGCAGTCTCAGAGCGCCGCCGCCGCGCGTTGGCCTGTTTCACCGCCACAGTCGACGTTCTTGCTGTCGGTAAACTGGCTGGACGACTTCCAGGTGCCCTGGACGCGGATGCCCCACACGCTGCGGCAGGCCGTCGCCTGTGGCCAGCGGGCGTCCCCTGCCGACCGCCGGCAGATGGTGCGTGTGCTGGTGGCCGCTATGCAAGAGCACTGCCTCAACCCCAACCGGGCCCAGTGCTCGCACGTGGCCAAGACCGTGGTGTCGCAGCACCCCCGGAGCTTTGCTGACCTGACCGAGGAGGACTGCGTCAGTGGTGGAGACTTCCTGGGCGTCGGCTACGCCTCGCTGCTCAACCAGATCAAGACGCGCGTGGAGCATGTCAACCGGAACAGTGCTCACACCCGACTCCGCAGGCGAAAAAGGACGGCGATTTCTTCGGCTCCAGACAGCAACGCTGTCTCCATGGACGACGACTGTGGCCTCGCCGCCACAGATTCTACTGCGCCTGCCCTGCCCAAGCTCTGCAGGGTGGTCGGCTACGGCTGCGTCGACTACCCCGAGGGCGAGACGGACGACTCGCTGGAGGTGAAGAGGCAGACACTGTTGACGCTGTACAGACAAGATGGCAGCATGGCGGCGGAGAGCATGGTGGTGGATCGCCTCATGAGCCTAACCTTTGCCAAGCAGCGGGAGCTGATCAACCAGAGCCCGCCACTCGGGATTGGCGACATCCTCCAGCAGTGGCCGTTTCTGCGCACGCAGCGGTGGCTGTGCTCGCACTTCAAGCGGCTCACGGGTGTGGACGCAGCGCAACGGCTGGGCGAGGCGTTGGCGGGCAAGAGCCGCCGCATCGTCAACTACTTTCGGCAGCAGAGGCTGAAATGGAGGCAGGAGATGCAGGCCGTCGTCACGGAGATGGACTCGGTGGGGCCGGAGGCGGCCGGCCCCGCAGCCGTGCTCCTGATGCTGGGGCACTTCCGGGAGGACGTCAGCTCCTTGTTCATCGTGGTGGATGTACGTATATTAATAAAATCATAATAATGATGATAATTAATACAGAATTAACAAATAATGAATAAACAACAATAATAATACAAGTACAAAAAAGATTTTTTTATAAAATGTACTTTCCAATCCAAGTACATATAAAACAACAAATGTACACACATTAAACACCACAACAAATACGAGCATCATGACTAAATAAAAACTCAAGCAGATTTAAAAGCCAAAGAGTAAAGTGTTTATAGATGTGATATAAAAACAGGAAGGCTAGAGGCCAATCTAATAAGAACTTTGCGCCTTTCAGGACATTTTACATTATAGGTTGAGAATACAATTTACTTCAGAAGCACATTTTGTTATATTCCTGCAATTGTCTCTACATGCCAATAGCAATGAAAAAAATAAATGCTGGAAAAAAAAAACTGGAAAATTCACAGGGATATAAAAACTCCATCTAGTTCTTCCCGAACTTAAAGACTGGGAGCTTTAGCTGTCTGTCTGCACGAGCAACGTTCTTGCGCATTCTCGGTGCCTGTGGACTCTCATCGTGATCGCGGAGGCGCGGACTACAGAACACACTGACACTAGCACCAGAGGCACTGTGGCAGAACTGGATGTTCCTAATGACTCATTTCCCTGCGCTTTAAACAAAATGTTTAACTTGGACTAGTAGGCTAGTCTAAAAAGAACCAAACAAGCAGGAAACCATCTACATTGATCATCTATAGGCTTAACAAGTATCATCATGTTGGTCTACAGCGTGCATGTCTCTCTATCTGCACTCATCAGCTTTTTGTCTCAGTGAGTGGGGACCACTCTATCTTCATCTTCAGCAGCCTTCTCTCTCCTCATTTAAAAAAGCATCTTCATCTTCGCAGATGAAGCTACAGTAGCCTACCATACCACGAAGGCAGAGTGCTGACCAGACGAATTCCGCTCTGTTATTCACGGGCAGTGGGACGAGTGGGACAGTCTTATTCATGCTGTAAAGCATGAATAAGACTGTAGGCTATTGTAATACCGCTAGCCGTACCGTACTGCTGTGTTTGTGTAAAGCTATGTGTTTGCTGATTATAGCCAAAGGCCTTATAAAATATCTGTTTTACTGGTAGCTTACCATTCCCCCATCAGCAAGCTACATTATATTGCCAAAAGTATTGGGACACCCCTCCGAATCATTAAATTTACTTTACTTGCATGGCCACAGTATAAAATCAAGCACCTTGGTATGCATACTGCTTCTACAAACATTTGTGATAGAATGGGTCGCTCTCAAGAGCAGCTCCTGAGAGCTCACTGCGGTACTGTGATAGGTTTCCACCTGTGCAATAAGACAATTTATGAAATTTTCTCACTACTAAATATTCTATGGTCAACTGTTAGTGGTATTGTAACAAAATGGAAGTGATTGGGAACAACAGAAACTCAACCACAAAGTGGTAGGACACATAAAATCACAGAACGGGGTCAGCGCATGCTGATGAGGACAATGAGAAGAAGTTGCCAACTTTCTGCATAGTCAATAGCTACAGACCTCCAAACGTTGTGTGGCCTTCGGATTAGCTCAAGAACAGTGTGCATAGAGATTCATGGACTGGGTTTCCATTGCCGAACAGATGCATCCAAGCCTTACATCAAGTGCAATGCAAGTCCTTGGATGCAGTGGTGTAAAGCACGGCGCCACTGGACACTAGAGCAGTGGAGACGTGATCTCTGGAGTGACGAATCACACTTCTCTGTCTGGCAATCCGATGGACGAGTCTGTGTTTGAAAGGAACTGTACCAAGACATGAGTTTGGACAATTTCATGCTCCCAACTTTGTGGAAACAGTTTGGAGATGGCCTTCCTGTTCCAACATGACTGTGCACCAGTGCACAAAGCATGGTCCATATAGACATGGATGAGCAAGCTTGGTGTGTTGGAATTTAACTGGCCTTCACAGAGTCCTAACCCACCCTGAGTGTGACGTCGGAGGAAGATGGCTGCCGTGTGAATAAGATCATTGGAACTCTGTTACAGGAAAACAGACAGTTGACGGGAGGTTCTGTCAGATTCAAAAAATGCTCATCTGTTATTGGAGGACAAGCGAAAAGGGGCGGGGCTTGGGATCGGTAAATCGACGTAAGCAGACACAAAAAGTGTAGTAGCCTATAAACACCGGAGATTGAACATATGGAGTTTTAGGTCTTATAAACTTTAATATTGAATATAATAAAGACATTTGTTTATTACAAAGCTATTTTAAACTGAGGGTAAGCGATGCTGGAATATTAGATTTTTTATTAATCAATGTGTCTCCCGCAGTCTGCATGCGTTACTGCACGTAATCCCTTTGTCATGACAATGTTCTCTTGCTCCGTTTTGCTTTCTCTCTAGTCGACGTGCTGCACCCAGGCGGACGTGGAGGCCCGATGCTCCCTGCCGGACACGCCACGCCTCGTCATGCTTGGTAGGACGGGCGGCAGTAACGCCCAGGGCAGTGTTTCTGTTCTCTGGTCCTGGGGCGGGGCCGCTGTCCTAAGGGGTGTTCAGAATTGGCAAACAATGGCGAACATTCGTGGTGAACATGTTTGCTTTGAACATGACATTTTTTATGATTTGTGTAAAAATGCAAAAAATATTAGATTTTAACTGTCACCCTTCATCCATTGTCAACGTGTGTTCGCCGAGAACTACCTCCTCAAACCTTTTGCTTCTGTTCGCAAATGTTTGCGGTGAAAACAAAGCAAACTGAGAACTGGTTTTAATACTGTATGTTGGCAAACGTTTGCTATGTTCGCCAATTCTGAACGCACCACTGCATGTTGTAGACGTCTCTCTGCTCCAACACACCTGACTCACATTTACAGGTCCCTAGAAACCTTATAGTGACGCATTCATTTGAATCAGGTGTGTTCAGGATTATAAGGACCCATTAATTTGATTCAGGTGTGTTCAGGTTTATAAGGACCCATTAATCTGAGTCAGGTGTGTTCAGGTTTATAAGGACCCATTAATTTGAGTCAGGTGTGTTCAGGTTTATAAGGACCCATTCATTTGAGTCAGGTGTGTTCAGGTTTATAAGGACCCATTAATTTGAGTCAGGTGTGTTCGGGTTCATAAGGGACCCATTCATTTGAATCAGGTGTGTTCGGGTTTATAAGGACCCATTCATTTGAGTCAGGTAGTAGCACGGAGACTAAAATATGCAGGGCAGTGGTCGCTCCAGGACCAGGGGAGAGAAATGCTGGCATTGGGAGATGTTTCTCATATGAGGGGTACTTTTCAAATGTTAAAAGCTAATTTGATCATTATCTCATTATGTGGTAGACAAATGTTTGTTGCCACATCGTTAAATTGTTTTTAAAATCAAAAACACTATTGTAAAAATTTCTACACACAACATATGTGAAGTATTTTTACACTGTTTTCTTTTTCTTTATAAATTCAGGACCAACTGTCACTGAAGCATCTCAATGGATGTTGTCAATTGAGGGCCGTGTGGTCTGTTGCAACCATGACAACTACAGTTTTTCGGATGCTCTTGCGGTTCTCTTTTCTGCCTACTATGTATTCAACATTGAGTACCAAGAAGATGCATCGTGCACTCTTGAATTCATTCAAAGGCAAGTTTTTGTAATTTAGTCAATATTTTAGTACATTTAATGTGTATCTGCACCCTAAACATTTTTAGTTTGAGCTGTAAACAAAGTAAAAGGATTGATCTGTGATGCGTGTCATGTAAAATTGACAAAAGTCCAGTTTTTATAAAAATCTACATTTTATGTTCTGAAAACAGAACTACACCTCATCCAGTACAAAATCACCCCAGGACCTCGCTTGTTTTTAGCGGTACACTCAGTACGCTCATACGTCATCATATTCAAATGTTAACGTTAATATGAATGCGGGTTCCCCTCTCAGCCCCTCCCCTCCCCTCACTCAGCTCCTTGAGGCATTTTTCAAAGTTGTAGTGGGTGGAGTCAGGCTAGGAGCTGGGGTGCAGGTACACTTTAATAAATGTAGCTGTTAGGTAGGATGTTAGGTAGGTTGCTCATTACCATATTTCAATGTTGGGAAACTGCTGGTGCAGCTGCCTTAATCCAAACATTTGTACACAGCTGGGAATATTTTGATATCTCCTCTTAAATTAACCCTGTTTCAATAACCTCTCTGCCAAGCTTGGCATTGGCTTAACATGGTGATCTGGAAAGCTACACGCATACATATTCGAAGTATTACCAGGCCATAACCAGTGTTAGTTGAATGTTGAGCAGAATGTGGCAACATGGTGGTCAGATTGCTCATTTGGCCCCAGAGAGCAAATTGGCAGTTGTATATGACGTTTCTACTGTGTTACTTGTTATTTAACAGGTTCCTGGTCAGGATAAACCCCGAGAATGGGAATAAGTGCTCCACGAAGTTGCAGTTGAGCAGAAATATGGGCAGAGCTGTGCAGAGGAAGGCCTGCGATGTGAACCGTCATGTCACAACCTTTGTGAAGTCCTTGATGGACTTCGAATGTCTCATATCCAAATAAACGTATGTATTTTAAATCAGCGTGGTCCTGGACACCTTATGGCACATTCAATGGATAGAATGCTTGCTGCTTTCAGTGAGCTTTTCCTCACATTTCCTCAATTGTATGGAACGTTCTTGAACTCTACCTTCAAAGATGACGGCTGTGGTTAATAGGCGTGGCGAGTGTTGCTCAATGACATGTATTTAATATGAAGTTGCATATTTGTCTTATTGATGCGTACAAAAGCATGGAAACTTTCAGGGTGTTTATACAGTTAATAAACATAAAATACCAGTAGCACCTTATTGTGCTTCAGTAGCACCAGAGCCATGGAAATAAGAGTTACGCCAATGGTCATGACTAAACCAATGGCAAAATAGTTCCAGAAAGTGCTTGGTGGGCAATTTAACAGAGGAAAAACAAAAATCATTTTTTCGTAATTAGTAGTCAATAAATGCACCGATTTACATATATGTACTTTTAGTATTTAGGCTAATTTCGGGGAACTATTTTGAGGCTCTGTTGCTCTGAAAAAACGGCCCACTGGAGTGAACGGAGATGACGCAACTCTCTCTACATGGCTCTGAGTAACACCATCTTATTCTGCGCTACAGCACAGAATGCTGGAGTGGGATGACCCATGCTCCCGGGGGCGGGGGGGCATCACCCTGAGGTCTGAGTCTGTCTTGTGATTAAGGGCTATATCAATAAACTTGACACGTATACTTGTGATGGGAAGGTTGTCCACATACGTGTTGTGTGTGCGTGCGTGCTACATTGTTCCACCACTAAACTGTTTTCATTTTGTTGTATAGAAAATGCCGAGGAGATCCTCCCGCTGTCTCCCCCCATAATCACTGTTGCATTCATTCGTTCATTTTATTAGTTTAATACTATGTATAAATAGTGTTCATGTATTGTTATACAACTTTTGCTACATCATCAGTTGTATTTACGAACTGTAAAACCTTTTCTTTCAATTACTGAACAATTTAATACTTTTCTTAAATGTTTTTTTGTATGTACACATACAGTGGTGTATTGTTATTTAATAGAACAATATCATTAAACCTGCTGTGAAGTACAACCATCTTGGCTGGCTTATTGCAATATAGTTTCCAACTATCTATCTACAGAATATTTACTGCAATCTCTAGGGTGCCTTCATGAACAAACATCGCCACTTGTTAATTTCCTACTTGACATCAGTGTGGTTGATCTGGTCACACCCAGAGGGGTCTGCTGAGACTTAACAGACGTTTACCTGTGCAACTGCTTCTCTGGAGCTAAATAGTTAAAGCCACCAATAAAACATGGCTTCTCACAGGGATATCAATACTAGCTAAGAATACTAATAGAACATTATACTACAATAAAAAGACCACACTACTTTAATACTATATTACAATACTACAATAAATCTACCACTTGCAAAAGATCTTTTTAGAAAGAAGATCCATCCTCAAAGCAGCAGAGAAGTGAAGTGAGCTCTAAAACACAAAGACAATACTCCTCCGACCTAGATTACAGGTGGGCTTTGATTAGAGACTGTGAGAAGCAAACCAACTATTATAGCATAGTATCTACAGCCAATATCTGGAGAGTGGACTCTTGCTTTCAACTCACGTTATCGGCAGCTAGCTTCACCACTTTTAGAAGGGAAGACGAGAATAAGTACGGCACAATGTGAAAATAGTATTACATACATAGTATTAATGCTAAATTTTGTTTGCCTACCATCACTTATTGCATCTTTACCGTCCTGGAGGGGTGGATTCCTCCTCTGTGGTCCCTTATGGAAGTTTTTCCTTGCCCGGGAGGGAGGGGGGGCATGTTTAGGGGCTGTTGTTTGTTTACATGTGAAATGTATGTTGTAAAGCCCTTTGAGACTGCAATGTGATTAAGGGATATATAAATAAAATGTACTTGAATTTAGATGTGTGCGCTGAGATGTTTTATGCAAAACAATGCAAACAGCACAACATGCTTTAGTGTTCTATAGTTCTAAGGATGTAACAGGCAGTGTCAGGCAGTAACTAGTAACTATATACAAGTTATTGTAATTGTACTTATTTCAGTAACTAGTAGTGTAACAAATTACTTTAAGTAAATTCAGTACATTTTACTTTTTGTAATAAGAATACAATTACTAATAAACCAAGTTATGCTGCATTACTGTGTTACAAAAAGTAGATTTCCCCCCCATCTTATGAAGACGTGCCTTAATAATTTTGCTTGTTCTAGCAAACTTAAGGTAGGCTAATTGAACCAACCTGTCCAATCATCTGGTTTGAGAGGCTGCAATATTTTCACTTTGGCTGATTGAGGTTAATTATTGTTCCAATAAAGAGGATTCAATTCTTAAATGAGCTGGCTACACATGTTGCCATTTTTCAGAAGCGACGAGGCAGGATATTTATTGTGTATTGAATATAGTAATGTAACGAGTAACGTAATTAATTACTTAACATTACATTTTGAAGGAGTAGTAGAAGTAAATAGTAACTTATTGCTATTTCTGAGTAACTTGCCCAACACTAACAGGACACACATTATTGTGGGCAGCAAGAGGCAAGTGTATATATATTGGCCAGTGACTAACAGCTTTAGATAATAGATGTTGCCATTATATTTTTTATGTTGAACAACCACTTTTACTTTTTACTATTTATTACTATTTACTATTATGCTCTAGGCAAATTGTCCTCAACCCAGGTCATTAGGGTTAGGATCTCTGTCCTTGGTCATGTGTTTGTTGGAGCAGGGAGGCATCTGAAACATGCAGGGCAGTATCTGGGTCTCCAGGAACAGGGTTGGGTTAGGGTTAGGATCTCTGTCCTTGGTCATGTGTTTGTTGGAGCAGGGAGGCATCTGAAACATGCAGGGCAGTATCTGGGTCTCCAGGAACAGGGTTGGGAAGCACTTATCTAGACCAGGGGTTCTCAAACCAAAATAACAGTGCCAGAGACTCGCCAGCCATATTACTATTTGATAGTATTTTAATACAGGCTAGTAGCAGAATACATCAAAGGAATTTATAAACTGTACTACTAACAATTATGGCAAAACTATGCCATTTTAAGATTATATCTAATTTCTGAAAATCATTGTGTGACCCCCAGTTTGAGAACCACTGGTCTAGACAGTCGCAAGACCTTTGGGTGGTGTTGCACCAGTGTGGATTTATGTTCAGATATCTACATTTAAAGATGTTTTCCCCTTTTGTAAGGAGGGGAGTTGAGTTAAAGTGTAACTGCACCCTACATGGTGTTTTATGAACTAAATAATAAGACTGCAATTATGAGACACACAAATGCTATTGACAAAACTGCAGTTGAAGTGAAGTCCCACTTGAATATATTTGTTTGGACACATTGGCATTCCTAAACACATTTGTGTTTTCTTTCAGCTACAAATGACAGGAAAAGATGGTGGTCAGCAGCATCATCCACTTTGTGTGCACCCTCGTGGGAGGAGGAAGAGGAGGTGAAGATGAACAGGCAGTGGACGCAGAAGGAAGCCAAACAACAGAATCCTTCGTTCGGGAGGAGGAGTACGTTTTAAAGCTGTCGTGACATGTAGCAAGAATCAACTCTCCTGAAACATTTGTTACATTACAATGTTCCACGTTTACGTTGTTGTGGCATGTCTCCTGTACGTTACCTACCTCCATTAGGAATTGATTGCTCCTGTCCCTACAGTGTTTGGTTTATAGACCTATCTGATATAACCATAAAGCTATATAAATAACTACCCAACCTCACTCCAATGTTACCTGCCACATCATGTTTACTAATGATGCACCGATACTTCTCTATGGTACTCTTTTACTTAGTCTCAGTATCATAATTGTATTCATCTAATTACAAATACAGTACATTGACTTATGTCGTATTGGCAGATACTCTAAACCAGGGCTATTCAACTCCGGTCCTGGAGGGCCGCACCCTGCATGTTTTAGATCTCTCCCTGCTCCAGCACGATGACACGTTTATTTGAATCAGGTGTGTTGGAGCAGGGAGAGATC
>JAODOY010001647.1:0-12682 GCA_025399855.1 Forbesichthys papilliferus
CTGTGTGAGTCATGCAATTACACCTGCTGCTTTTCATTTAATCTGTTTCATCCTTCACACACACACACACACACACACACACACACACCTTATCTGGCAGACCTCCTGTTGCGTATGAGTATACTGAGAAACAGTCTTGGCAAGGTCATTGCTGTGAGTTCTGTAACTATCTGTCAGCTCCTCCAGTGTCTGCGATGACAAATGCATGGAGTTTAACAACCTTAACAAATCTCAATAATTGGATTATCATTATCCTGAGAAACCTTATGTTTACCTTGCAGCTGCGCTCATATTGCCTCCTGGATTCTCTGGCCTCGGACTGCTGCAAAAAGCTGTCCTCCTCCTGTCTTCCTGCCAAGAGAGGCACACAAAATGGGAGGCAGGTTGAGCATGACTGTGCTTGCATTGAGTCCAGGGCATGTGCAGTTCTGTAAATTGAATGGCAGGCAGCTGCTAGAGTACGTCTGCATTACTCACTAAGGCGAGTTTTCAGCTGGTCCACCTCTCTGCGCAGGTGCTCGAGCTCTTCTCGACGGAGTTTGGAACTGAAACTGAGGGAACAAAGAGGCAAGTGTTGATAAACCTTTTAGCCCCCTACCTCCCAAAACATATGAGAGAAAATCACCTTTTAAAAATAACCACAAAACTTAGCACGGGCAGAAAACATTTTGAGATTCAGGAGTGCCTTTTCAAGCCAATCATTCTGAGAGCCTATAATCAACGTCGGCCTACAGCTAATCCTCCAGGCCCCCCTTTCACCTCTCCTCCAGGTTGCCTAGTGATGTGGCACTGGAGACATGTCCCTGGAGACTGCTAAGCTCTCGTCCAACCTCTCTCCTCCACTGGTCCAACATGCGCGCTGCTCCTGGACCCTGTCCCCTCCTGACCTCATCCCACTCCCTCTCCCTCTCCTTTGACTCCTCATGAAGCCCGTGGACCTCCTCTGGGAGACAAACAGTTTACTGTGAGAGCAGGATTTTTTTACTGGCTTTATATGGGGGTTAACCCTCCTTAGATAAATGCACACAAAGGCTCGGGTTGTCAGAACCAGGAGTCGAGTGTTGGCTTGTTTGTAGGAGGGTGTAATGCTCTGGTAATGAGTGAGTCACAGCACAGTAGGTTACCTTGAAGAGTCTGTATTTGATGTTGTTGAGACCGTCTCTCTCTTTCCATGTCATGAAGTCTCTTGGTAAGAGACTCAACCGCCTTCAATAAACGACAGTAAAACACAAACCCATGAAGTTCTACTACATTAACGAGAGCAGAATACATAGCATCAGCTGTCTCCTATAAACACAAGCTCTCACACTCAGGATCTGGGTGCATAAACATGCGAGCACAACCACATACGCACCTGGCTTTGAATCTGGAGCTGTGATTGGATGGCAGATAGGTCTCCCCATTGTACACCAAGACTGGATGATGAGAGAAGCTGAGAGGGGAGGGGGGCTTGAGGGATGGGAAGAGGAAGAATAGGAGGGTCCAAATGTGAAATCATCTCCCTCACTGAAAAAACATCTGAAGAAAAAGGCAGATTTAATACATTGATGGGGTTAGAGTAAACACAGATCAGAAAAATTATAATTCAAAAACAATCACCCCTTGTTTACCAAAACTAATTCTGAAGTTCTAAAATGTTCACATAAAGAAATAGTAGTATTCTTCTGAGCAAAATGTACTTACCACCTCTTGCTCCTTTGGGGAATGTCCCTGGTGAGGATAACCTTTCCTGTATTAACAAAAAGAAAAACCAAACAAAAAAAAACATTTTCATACAGTGCAAGGCATTCCCTTAACCCTTGCATATGCGGAGTAATAAGTGCTGAGTAAGGAGTTTAGTGGAACTGAAGTGCCATCTAGTGATAACAGCATAGTGCCTAATTTATAACCAGGTACAGTCAAGGTTTGATGCAGATGTGAAACCAAAGCAAATAGACCATGCAGTAGTCCATGCACCCTGCATGCCAATAATAACTGAAATTGTGTATTGTCAAAGTAAGAGAGAAGATATTATTTTCCGTTTAACTTACCCGTATCTTGGCTACACTGCCATCTGCTGCTGATAGGATGGAGCTCAGTTGATTGTCCCAGTTCATCTCAGTTTAACTAGAAAAAGCACAATTTACGTTGTCTGCTGTCTAATTATTTCGTTATCTTAACAAGGCGCCTTTGACCCGATATCTACTTCTACTTCTACATGAACTGAAGCTCAACTATCGTGCTCTTTAGCCAGTGACCTAACATCAACAATCATTGGATATTAATGAAACAGTAACTCAAGACACTTCTCAAGACAGGTTTTGAACAGGCAGGTGAAATAAAGTAGTTGGGCACTCTTTTTAGAAGATACAGTTTCACTTTACGTTCGTGTACGTAGTATAAAGAACTGCTGGGGCAAAGTGAGATGGAAACCTTCAGTCTAGTTTAGAGATAACAATATGGATACTACAATTTACATGAACAATACGTTTTAACACAACAAAAAACAAATAGGATACCGTACAAAGAGTAACCAATCTAATGCGGATGAATCGGTATGCTCAAGCCTCAATGTGATGTCTACGGTACCGTATATCTTGTTCGCCTTCGATTGTACTACGGTGCTACTGCCGTACTATTATTAGCTACTAGTACGGTAACGTGTTAGGGAATGGAATAATGCAACTGTAATCTAAATCCAGTAGTGAAACAGTAAAAAATTGTACAAATAAACCAGATGTATATAAACACTACCGTACTGGTGCCGTAGGCGTATTTACACTTACATATTTGAACGTGTTTTACTTTGAAATCCAGGAGCAACAATGCATAATGTCGTAAAACGTCGCAGTGTTAGCATTATGGGTATTGTAGTGGAAAAAACAAAACCACTGGCACAGATAAAATAATAATCTACCGGTACTTTATATTCAACAATTGTATTGAATTTTCGGCTTCCAGTCATAGTAATTAATTACATATTAACGTAACTACAAAGTTCACATTTTGCACTTAGTAGACAGAACACTATATCCCACAAATACCAGCAAATGTTTAAAGGGATTATATTGTATTTAACGATAGAGGGCAGCATTACCGTGAATCTACCGTGTATTAGTAGAATAACAAGCATGGCGTCTTCCAATGTGACTGGAAGTGTGGTAGGTTTGCTGAATGACTCTCTATCAAAGCATGGATTTGAAGCTTACCCATTAAAGGTATGGTTGCAAATACCCACGTGATGGAATGCCCACTGTGTTACTTTCAATGCAAAGTTAAACCGTGTCTCAATGGTCAGACTATACTATTGTGTTGTTACATAAGGTTGTTACTAATGCCTGTCTTTATGTTGACCACAGATTGGCTGGTACAATAAAGTGCTTGCCGTCTCTTTCCATCTGGACTACTCTAATGACACCCTGGCTGTTGTAGTGCTTAGCACTCCTGAAATGTTTGAAAAAGCCTTTCTTCCATTCTTGGAAAACAGAGGGTGCCAGGGTATAAATGATCCAATAGATCAGTGTGTTAAACACTACATTAACTCCATTGTTCCCAAGGTAAGATGTGTGTGTGTGTGTGGCTAACACAGCATTGTATACAGAGAGTAAATTAATTATGAACGTCACTACGGTAAATCCAATGGCTCTTTGAACAATACAAGTTTATCAATGTGTAATATTAAAATGTAACATTAGTCATGTAGACATGATGACAACAAGAACGTGTAATTCCAGTTAGCATACTAATGTCCCTCTGTCTTCTTTTTAGTGTTTCCCAGGCCAGAAGGTAGATGTGAGCTTTGACTATGAAATGCTGCCGAGCAGAAAACCCAAGTTTTTAGCCCAGACTGCAGCACATGTTGCTGGAGCAGCCTTTTATTATCAGCAAAGTGACGTCTCAGACCAGCCCTGGGCCACCAAGGTAACCTGTGGTAACTGCTAAAAAGCACTAGGAGTATGTATAATGTGTACTGTATATATTATAGTCAGCTTACACTCTACAGAACAAAATGTACTGTTGTGTTTGTGTGTGTGTACCATATATATATATATATATATATATATATATTTGTTTCTATTTAAAGATGTGTTTTTTAATCCACTTTTCTTGCCATTGTGTTCTAGCTGCATTTCTCTGCCCTATGTACAGAAAATGTTTGGCGTGTGTATGCATCCCAGGTTTGGAGGCTGGTTTGCCATCCGAGCTCTGCTAGTGTTCAGAGGTGTTGAGCTGGGTTCTGAATTAGAGCAGCCCAGTCCTCCTGACTGTGTTCCCTCCAGAGAGGGCAGGATTCAACTGCTGGAAGACTTCAATTATCGCTGGAAGGTCTGTAACTATTGATTTTTACAAGACATTTGAAAGCTGCATACCTGTACAGTCTCAATAAAGTCAAACATAAAATGCTCAAATGTGTCAGTAACATACCTTCTTATATGTCATATTTAGGACTTCAGCTATAGAGACATTGTGACCCCAGTCCAGACCTATTCTCAGAAACAAAGGGAATACTTCTTCACTCCACCAGCTCAACGGTTTGCTCTGCTGAAGGCCTGGGGCCTCCTGCCCAGCGACCACAGCCATTCTCCACCCCAGGCTGACATGGGTGGACATGGGTGATGGAAACATATGGCACCTTGGGACACTTTCTAAATATCGACAAATGTCTGTTTTGTTTTTGTTATATAACTGAAAATATCGGTTAAGAATTTACACTCACATGATATGTAGATTTATATTTTAAAAGTAAATAATTTTATTCAACATGTCATGGTGGGTCGCCTGTCATGGAGGTATTTACCGATATGGTTTGCATTATCTCAGCAGCATATATGCTAGTAACAACAGTCCAGCAATTACTGTTGTTTTTTGTATGTTTTTTCTGATTTTGAAATTTTCCACCTTTTACAAAGTAATGTAATAATTCACCTAAACCTTTCCGTTTTAAATCATTAGGCCATAATGTGGTGTGCATGTGTGGCAAACTATATTGCACTTTGCACAGGTATTAATACCGGACCCTTTATATAAAACAGCAGTGCTGTATTGTTTTGAAAAGATAGTACAATTAATTACATATGAAATGAATGACTGTATGGCACTTTGGCATTTGTTTTATCTTTTGTGATAAATACAAATGTAAATTATCTGAATGGTTTTATTGAAAACTGCCCTTAAGTGCCTTTTACTGAAGACACAAAGACAAAGTTTTGGTACATTTACATATTTCTCAAAACACAAAAACACAGACTCAGGCTATTCTTTGTTAATGTGGGACAATGCTGTAAATGTGTTAAGCAGTGAAGTCCTTTCAAACTTTAACAGTGATCATGGGCAATATAAATATAACGTAATGCCAAATACAATGCTATACACTGTAAAACGGTAATTAAATTATAATCAACCTCTAGATGTCACTGTTTTCTTCTTGTTCTTGGCTGAAAGTCGTGAACTATTTGTTCCGTTTTGAATATATAGATAACCCACTGCTCATCACGGCCTCATTGCCTTCATGTACCTTTAGTGAGTTTAGAACACAATTACAGTCAGCACAGATTAGTTTTGAAGGAACAGTAAATAAAGATTATAAGTCACATATCCTAATCGAACATTTGCATATATGTATATGTGCATACTTAGTGAGTTTAGTTGAACTTTTATATCCCTCTATTTACCTTCCAGTCGTTGTTTGTCCTTATATGCTAATTTCACACGTTCTGATGTCTCCTATACTGCACAGTCTCTCCCTCCCCTTATGTTTCTGTACTGAATCAGCACTTTGGAGCCGTGTGCTGCACCTCTGCAGAGAGGCAGGCATGCAGGCAGGCCACAGAGTTAATTACACTCCCACAGATACGGCCCCTATTCACCCATCCATTACTGTTAGCCAACCCCTCATTCTCCCTCTGTGCCCAATATTCACTCCAAAGAGCTCTGCATAAAACTGACCAGCTTCCACCCTTGTCTTGGTGTTTTATTTGACATTTGTATCCAAAGCAACTTACAGGGAGTACAGTTACAAGTATTAAGAACCCTTTTGACAGTAGTTTGAATCACAATAAAAGTGCTAGTTTTAAAACTCAAAAATGTGTGTTTGCCTTGGGGAATGTCAGTGCTGAGGAGGGAAATCCTCCTGCAGGGATATCCTCTGTTCCTCCATGTCCAAGACATTAAAATGCCCCTTTGCATGTAATGCACCAAGGAGAAGAGAGAGTTACAAATAACAGGTACAAACAATGCTATCACACACATATAGTGATAGTCCAATGTTTCCATTTTGCTCCACAACTGATAAACAATATGGCAGGCTGACAGATCACGCACAATGCAGCTGTGGTGAGATTCATGCCGAGCAAACGCTGCATTGAACAGTAAAGACAAATGGGTCCCGAACATCGGCTGTAAATCCAATTCAAAACTTGGCCGAGGGCTGCAGCAGCTCATAAAAATAAATTAGTTCAGAATCAGGGTGTAAAACATAGCATGAGGAGGGAAAAATGATGTGAAAATGGAGATGACGTTTCTGTATTTGTGCACAGTGTTTTGGACAGGATCGGGACCACGTTTGAGAGAGAGAGAGAGAGAGAGAGAGAGAGAGAGAAAGAGAAAGACAGGCAGGGATTAGCTGTGCTTTAATAAAAGGATAGTAGAACACAGAAGAAGACATCACAAACTTAGTAAAGAAACAATTATATATTTATGAGAAAATGCAGCAGAGAGAAAGGGAGGTTAAATGAGACAAACAAAGCATTCAGACAATGTGCACAGACAGAAGCAAAAGCATTGTGAGGCTTTGTTGTTGGTTTGTGCATATCTTTTCTCACAAATGCTTTCTCTGGAAAAAAGGCACTTTCTTACTGAATCGCTCTTACACAGCGGGATGAGTGTGTGTGTGTGTGTGTGTGTGTGTGTGTGTGTGTGTGTGTGTGTGTGTGTGTGTGTGTGAAAGCTTTAAATTCCTCTCCTTATTCTCTCGGTTTTGCATAATTAACCAGTCCTAAAACTCCTAAGAATCCATTTTAAACCAATCAGAGCTCTGAAGCACAGTGGGGGAGTGGTCAGCCAAGGACAGTGGTCTGAGGGGGTAGAGGGGCTCGGACGGCTCCCTCTGACTATCTCATTATCAGACTCAGCCATGCGATTGAACTAGAAATCCTTCTATTCCAAAATAAGCACTCTCTCTCTCTCTCTCTCTCTCTCTCTTTCTCTCTCTCTCTCTCTCTCTCTCTCTCTCTCTCTCTCTTTTTCTGTATATCTCTCTCTCTCTCTCTCACACACACACACACACACACACACACACACACACTCATCACATCTCTTTAATAAATAATACTCAAGCAGAATATCACCCATTTCAATCGCTCACAAACATAACACAAACCCACATGCAAGACATGTGCACAGCATTACATCACTCAAAACACCCACAGAAAGTTCTCATTTCTAAGACTAGTGGGCAGACGTGTGACAATGCAATGTAATGGAGATGGTTGGGAGCACCCTCCATGTAAATATAGTCAATATGTTTATCATGTTTTATCTTAGAAACATGATGCTCCATATGATGCTTCACAGTGGCATATTAAAGGGGAATTCCTCGATTTGTGTCTAGAATTTCCCTGGTAGAAAAGCAACAGTCCAAAAATGTTTTAGTTGGGAGACAGCATGCCCTATGCTGCGTACAGTATCTTGCACTTATCTCTACACTTCCCACTACAGTACAGCTCACATATACTCACAATGTTCTCTACTCCTCCCCATACACACAAATGTTTGTGTTTGACAGCTGTATACCACACAAACTGTGACATTGGTCTAGGGGTGCTATAATGCAATCGCCCCCTCAGCTTTAAAGGTATAATCTCAGTTTGTCCCTGGAATTGTATTGTTTACATTCTGAAAATGTGTGTCCTTTCCACACCTCAGTTCTGATTGTCCCACACTCTTCTCTACTCTGTGTACAGTAGCCACTTTAACAGTTGCACACAGGTAGGACATCTGAAGTAAACCTGTTATTAATACAGTAAAACATGAGTATTATATTTCCTGATATGTTGCTCAAATTCACCTGCACTGTTGATGTGGAGACAATCCTTCTAACCTGACACCTCATTGATGGCAGTGTAAACTTAATATCAAAGAACAGGATGGCAGTCTGATGAGAGAGAACGATTATAGCAAGGAGATGTGTTACATAATCCATAATTTTAGATTAGCTTTCCCTCTCTTGGAACATAATTAAACTATTTGAAATGTAGAGAAGAGAAACAGCCTCATCACAAAGCTATTGAGGAAATGACTTCTTAGGAATATTGTTGTTTGGTGATTAGTGGTTGTCTGGTGTTATTGGTCAGGGTTATTTCATGTAGAACACGACTTTGGCTTTATGAAGCCCCAAGTAAATAAATGTTTTAGAATAAGTATTATATTATTATTATACAAATTACAAATTGTATTACATTCTATGTTAAATATGTGTTTGTAAATGTAACATAAGCAAATGAGGTTGAAATCTAATTACGTAAAATAATGAAACACGTTGGTTATATTAGCTCATAATGGCTGACTGTGTATGAAATACTGTGTAGTAGAGGGCTCTTAAAAGCATGTCCAACACTTCCTGCCTCTGTCTGAACCCTTACTGAATTATTGCCATTAGCGCCATCACTCACCTGTTGTGGCGCCCTGCATCATGACAGTAGTCATTTATAGCTGAGCACACAGCATTGCGTCGCCATGGCTGCAGTAAATCTACCACTTAAATCCGACCAGCTGCTAACAAGCTTGACTCCACCCTCAATGAACTGTTCAAATTCACCTCAGAAAGGAAACACATTCATAATATCCTGTCTTTACTGTAATTCTCTCTCCTCCATTACACCAGATAGCTTTCTATTTCATATTGTGTTGTCTTCGCTTTGGTCATGTCTATTCACAGGACTGACTTCTTCTATAGGGATTGCTGTAGTATTGTAGGCCTAAAACACTTTGGGTGGGGGGTGAGGCATCCCAGAATGAATCAAATAAAGCAGCTTGCTATACTGTATGCCAGAGGTCTTCAGCGTTTAATGGGCCAAGCTGGCTGAAAACATTTATAACATTTAGATGCCTGGCCAACAATAACGTGCCATGTGTATTGACAGATTTATATATTTATAGCACAGGTTGAATTTATGTTAATTTTTATGATTTTTATTTTTATGTTTGGGGGAGAAAATAGGTTTGGGATCAAATCATTTCAAGGACCATCTGCATGAGGACCGTCTAGGGTTCCCGGACCCCCTGTTGAAAATAGCAGTGTAGCCAGAGGCCCACTAGCAATCTATTAAAACATGTATAAATGATACTGTTCAAGAAAGGTGCACTGAAAAACTATTTATCTGAACTCCAGAGCATGAAAGACACCAATGTGAGAGAAATATAGACTGCCTCTGGGAACAGGGATTGAGAATACCTGAGTTTTACATCCAGTTTGTATTTTAGCAATGCTATGTGTGAATGTGTGTATGTGTGTGTGTGTGTGTGTGTACAGTATTTGTGTCTCTGGCCGCCCACTCTGTTGTGCATCCTGCTATGGACCACGGCACACAGAGAAATGGGAGAAATATAAAAGTGTAGTGTACGTACGTGCAACGTCATTGTTTGTGTGTGTCGTGTCTGTGTGAGTCAGTGAGTGAGTGAGAGAGAGAGAGAGAGAGAGTCAGTGAGTGTGCATGCCCATTTGTTTATGTTCAAGTGTCAGGGAGAGATTATTATAAAATACTGGTTTTACTAATGAACCACAGTGTTGTTTTCTTGACTTTGTAAAAGTACATTAACATTATCCATATCACAGACACTTTATGTCTATAACACGATAAATGTAAATAATAATAATATGGTCAAAAGGCTACATGGGTCAACATTAAGTGAGATTGTTACACATGAACACCGCAAAGATCGGAATCCTAACAAGTTGATGCAGCACAAAGATTACACAGGTATACATTGAAGTGTCTTACATTGCATGTTCTTTGATTTGATACATTTGAAGAAAATATATTACAATTTTAACATGCCTCTAATAGCAGTTTGAGTGCTCTCTATTTTCCCTTTATAATGACATCTGCATTTTCAAGAAAAGTGCTGCGTTTTGTCATTGAAACACATCAATAGTCTGCTTTTTGTCGCAGCACAATCAATTGGGTGAACAGGGCCTGACTACACAAGTGTCTTTACATCTTCTGGATCAATTATAGCTCAATTACTGTATATAATCATACAATATTTGGTATAACTTAAACCAGATGGTATGGTCACTTATTCAAGCTCAATTCATGCCAAAAAATATAAATGATTGTCTAAACCTCTTTGTCGTCTATAATTCAGCATCAATACCTGTAATGGGAGAGTGAAAGAATTCATTAGGCTCCAAATGACCTGCTCTGAAGAGCAATTTGGTTTCAAACACAGTTTAGGCACCTGCGGGAGAGCGGAAATTAGCATTTTAAATAGGGATGATTATAGGCCAGGCCACAATGTGTGTGTGTGTGTGTGTGTGTGAGAGAGCAAGATAGAGAGAGATAGAGAGAGATAGAGAGAGCATGTGCGCATGTGAGGGTTTAGACGTTTAGACGTAACAGTCACATCTCTTTCAGCTCACTTGAACGCCACATCTTGTTATTACTCAATCGGAACATTTGACACCATGCAATGATTCACTCCCACTCTCTCGAGCGAGCTGCCATTGTTGAGCATTGGTGCCGTATGCAGCTGGAGAGCAGTACTGAGAACACTTGAGTCGCACACACATCAAAGAAAACTACTCTGCACTCTCACAATGAAAGGTTTGTATATCGTTTTCACTTTACGATATACGACAAGGACGTCAAGACAAGTCAGAATTTAAATAAACCCAGGTTTTAACGACTCCTACGTTCCTTGGATATTTATGAGCCAGAGAGTTTCTCTGCTTGTCAGACCTCTTCCTCTCTATTGCTCCATTAAAGATAAGAAAGTGTTTACATTATGAATGTGTGTATGTGTGTGTGTGTGCGTGTGCGTGTATGTGTTGTGTGCGTGTGTGTGTGTGCGCATGTGTGTGTACACGCGTGCATGTGTGCGTGTGTGTTGTGTGTGTGTGCGCGTGCGTGCGTGTGTGCGTGCTTGCGTGCATGTGTGTGTGCTGTGTATGTACTATAGTATAGAAAGTAGAAGACTGCATTATATGATCCCAATCCCAGCATGCATCTGTTCTTTTCTGTGGTAGCACTCACTGTAGTACATCCATTACCTTTGGCCTAAAGCAGCCCCCTCTTGTACTGTTTCACTGAACCGGTGTGTTTGTGAGAGGTCACCAGAGGACAGGGGTGGGCTCAGAGCGTCAGAACACATCCCTGACAGATGACAGGCTGAGAATGGCATCAGCCTCAAGAGCAAAGACTCTGGGTACACCACACATTAGATGTTATTTCACTGATTCTGTATTGAATGAAAAAGTTTGACAGGTTGAATGTATACAAAAATGAAATGAACGGCCAAAACAATTGCCTACAATTGTGCCCAATGATAAGCCCTACTGTATATAACTGAAACCATTCAATGTGACTAAAATGTGCTTCACGTTTCGGTGAACTTGAACAAGTCAAATAAAAGTAGTTGAATTCCTTGTGGGAGACATTTTTTGCTGCCAAAAAAGGTAAAGGTGCTTTTATTGTCACATACAAATAGCAACATTTGCTCTCTGCCTTTAACCCATCCCTCAAGGGAGAAGTGGGCAGGCACTGTGCAGCACTCAGGGAGCAACTCCAGGTAGAAGCCAGTGTCGCTGGAACTGACAGGAGAGTTAACCTAACATGTTTTTTGTATAGCGTGGGAAACCGGAGCACACCCATGGCACCCCAACTCCACACAGAAAGGCAGGGAAGACCGTTGTTCCAATTCAGAACTGTCTTGCTGTGAGGTCACAGTGCCATGCACTGAGCCACCATGTTGCCAGGTTGAGATGGTTTTCCATTTATGCACTCACTATGGTTCGGCTGAGTCAGGCTGGACAAAAAGTGCTATATTTTCTCTCTCACACGCACAAACACAAAAGATTGCTTATGCTGGATCGATAGTTAGACTACGGGTCCGAGAGAAGGAGGCCGGCGAGGATGAGAAGCTATTGTATTCTTTCCTTTTCCCTCTGCCCTCCAATCTTTCATGGCACTCTCTGTAAACATCGATCCGTACAATGGCTGTTTTTAGCCGCAGCCTCCAGCACGATATCTGAGCCTATATTACTCACAACCTCTCCCTCACCAATGTCTCTACACGCTGTCTCTCGCTGTCTGTCTGTCTGTCTGACTGACTATATATGTCTGTCTGTCCTCTATCCTTAACGTTAATCAGATCATATTCTTTCCTCTTGATGCTGATAACCTCAAGCGTACTGCGGTTACAGTAGCCTACATGTAGTGCTGCTGCTGGATTAAATTAAGGATAATGTAATATTCTCATTGAACTGACAGAGTGGGGTTTCCCATCATCCTTATAAGGTTCTGTGTGTTTATCCAGATACTTTAATAAGAGGCAAACAAGAGAATCATGGATAAGTGACATTGGTCAGAAAGGCAATAAACATACATCATAATCTGAATTGAAGTGGGGGGGGGGGGAAGAGAGAGAGAGAGAGAGAGAGAGAGAGAGAGAGAGAGAGAGAGAGAGAGAGAGAGAGAGAGAGAGA
>JAODOY010001648.1:0-12679 GCA_025399855.1 Forbesichthys papilliferus
ACAATGAATAACTGAAGACCTCCATGTCGAACTCTTCTGTCTTAACCTGACACCCCAGATGGGTTGTTAGACACAAGTCCATCTGGGAAACCGTCCAAAACTGTTTTAAAAGGGCAGACATTTTCAAATAATACTTTGCAGTTGATGAACCATCTGTCCGTCATTGTAGTTTATTGTTTTCAAGTCACTGTCGGCATACCTAAATCACGCCCGTAGCTATCAGTATGACACTGATTGGTCAGTTTAGTTGTTACTCAGTCTCAGTCGCAAGGATTTCAAACTCTCCAGACTTATTCTCCCGGTCAGCAGAAGCTTCAACCTAACTAAAGTCTGAGGCTACATTTGTCTCTATCCTTCCCCAATAAATCTCTCTTCTGCGGTCAGGTGAGAATTATTTTGAGGTTGAATGATACTGTATGTTAAAATACATAGTTAGCCTTGGTGATCTAAAATAATGGTAATTGTTTACAATTACAAATTTTCAAATTAGGTCTTTTGGATAAAACATCTGCTTAATTCTGTAAATGTAAATTAATTATATGGAAATAGTGTTAAAGCCTACTTAAGTTAAAGATTTTTATGTTAAATTTAAAAGACTATACTTTTTGCTATTCATTGGCCAAATATGTAACATTTCCAGATAAAATAGTCACAGAATTGGAGAGGCAAAATACACAGAATGATATATGTTTACATTGAACAGATCTGAAGGGCACATTTACCACTAACTTACTGTCATGGCCAAAAAACAAAAGACAAAAACATATGATGCGTGTTTTTATGTATTTACCCTATCTCACGTCAAAGCTCTTATTCACAGACGATCACATGTGGCTGGGGGACCTGCACAAAGGGACTATGAGCAGTTAGCACACTATACTAGTGGAACATTCAAGGGCACCCATTCCTAAAGTCAGACTATTCACCCAATGGGAATGTGGACCCTAAATGCCTGAGCGTTTCTATGTACTTATGTGTGCGTAACCAAGTCCTTTTCTGCATGAAAACGAGGGTCTGTGTGTGTGTGTGTGTGCGTGTGCGTGTGCATGCGTGCATCTTGAAGGTGCCTTTGGGATTTGAATCCAAATGTGTGGAGTGTTGGTGCATTAATGAGATACACACAGCCTCTTGTTGCCAACAATGCCCCCTGCCAACACCCCCCCCCAAAAAAAAAAAAAACATACCGCCTCCAACCCCTTCCCCACACACACGCACCCCGCACTGACATTTCAAGGCTGCGCAAGGTGGAACTTCTTCATTTGGGGATGTGAGACAATGCGGGCAGGCCGGCCGCCTTTGTCCCGCTGACATCCTGTGGAGGCACAATATGGCCCAGTCAGGGATCAGTGGCTGCACACAATGGCCATTACCCACGGGGCCGTGCGGCAGGCCTACAAGGGCAGGGCCGGGATGGGCCCGCGTCCAGACTTCCAGGGTGTTTAGGCCACACTCAGACACACACACACACAGAGAAGATTAGCTTCTAAAGAAGCGCTGAGATACCAGATCACGTGTATTAAAGACAAACGGGAGCGATGTGGAGGGTAAAGATTTGTTTTGAGAGGGGAATATAAATGATGAGGTCTTATGAGAAAGTGTACAGTGCAGAAAAGCAGAAGAAGCGAGATACAAAAGGAGGATTCTCCAAAGCTCAAGTAAAGAGGGAGCAGGGTCTTTGCCAGGGTGGGCGGGGGGTAAAAGGAAGAGGACTGTGAGCCTCCCTGGGGACTCTTGTGTGTGTTGGGCGGTGGGGGGGGTTGGTCTTGGAACTGAACTTGGTTGCCTGATCAAGGAGGCTGGAGGCCTTGAGCAAACATGCCCAAAGAGATGGAGGCGTTTCCACCTTCACGCCTGCTACGCTGACCCCGTGGCTCTGTGGAGGTAAACGTCAGGGGCTGGGGGTCACAGGGGGCTGCCCGGGGGCCACAGGGGCCAGAGAGCTGGACAGAAGGGTGGACACAGGTCAGTGAGCAGCTGAACTTAGCCATCACTCTCTCACCAGATCGCTCAGCTGGGCCCTGCTGCCAGTGTTAGCACCATGCTACACAAGCTAGCATAGCTGTTAGTGAGATGCTTGACCTGTACACTGTAGCTAGCAAAAATAGCATTTTTATGGTACACTCCTAAAGCCTAACCTCAATATTCCACCTCACAGTTTATGCTGTGATTGTAGGGGAGTGCTAGAGAATGCTGCGGTGATATGAGCCAACAATGGGAGGCACAGCTTTTCTATAAGTGTAAAACAACAATGTAACACTGGCTTCAACCACAGGAGTCATCTCTGACACAAATCCAGGAGTGACCCTTTAATTATACCTGTGAAATTACCAGCAAAGGCAATTAGCTTTTAGCTAACAATCTGAGGCACTCCAGTAAGTTCTGACCAAACACAGGCTCTCACCTTAACAGGGGTCAGAACGAGTCTGATTAAATGGGTCAGCGCTCGCCTATTTTCAGCGCCTGCTGACAGCGAGATGCATTAGTAATCTGGAAGTACTCCCCTGGAAGAAGGAAGCAGATAAAAGTGCTGTGCCAGAGGGTTTGCGCTGGCTGTACCCCGGGAAAGTTTCTCCACGTCCTCCCAACGGATCGCCTTGTCTCCAAGCAGAGAGAGTTTCAGCCCATGTGGCCGTCAGTACTTCAAACAAGTCCTGCACCCATGTTGGGCTATGCACCAAAACCCCCCTTTCCACCCCCCAGCCCCACTCCGGAGTTTTCACAGTGCAGGGGTGAAAACATGCTGACAGATGGTTCTCTATCTACAACTATGGTTCTCTCCCCTGTCTCAGTCACTTTCATTGTCTCGCCCTCCATCTCAGGCAGTCTCTCTCTCTCTTTCTTGCCAACGTAGGAAAAGATTGAGAGAGAGACCCTGACTGGAAATGAAAGCATATAGGTGGAGTGGGGAAATATCCCCATTTCTATTCTTTCTAACCGCTCACTGGCCCCTGAGTATCTGCCATTTCCTGCAGAAGACCCTCATCCACAGGTTTATTTAGGACTAGGGGCATTTCTGCAATGCACAGATTGTATGAATGGAGGCTGACAACATGTGGTGTCCCTCCGACTAACACCACCCTCCCTCCCTCACACACACACACACCAACCCAACCATCTGGCTACGAGTTATGAGACCCATACACACATCTACACGCTAGGGGGGTGCACAGATGTGCTGTAGAAATATTCACACACGCTCACACACATATGGTGCCACAGTCATTTTCAATAGCTTGGGTTCATTGTGTTGGTCGGCGTCTGAAAACGCTCATGATCATCAAAGGAATGTTGCTTTAGTATAGCACAATACATCTTAAGAATATATGTCCATAATTAATATTGAAATATAAAATATATTTTATGGAAACGATCTTGACACAAAACGTGTATATGTTGATTTATTGACTTACTTTATAAATTATTTTTTGGCTTAGAAATCCCCGGAGACGACAAACTAGAGACACAATTGAACAAGATCTGAGTGGACATTCTGTTCCCTGAGAAACCCTGAATGGCCATAAGCATGATGACCTTTAGGGGTCAGATATCATTGTGTCCCCGCCTTGCTCTGTGTGGTCTCTGGTGTATAATTGACATTTAATGAAGGCCTCCCATAGCACGGGGCCATAATGGCTCGGGGTAAAGGAAGGGTGAGAAGATTGGGAGAACGATGAAAAAAGGGAGAGATGTTGAAGGGTGAGAGGGGGACATGAGTGGAGAAACAGACGTTGAGGAGGACAGCCTGTTGTCTAGCTGCCAAGCCCATCTGTCTACTTTCACATCAGCTCCAACAACTACAGTGAGAAAGAGAGAAATTGAGAGAGACCCCTTCTTTTGACGTGTCGTAATGGCGTACCATTGCATGCTTTTCAGTGTCCTGCTGTTTTTATGTTAAGTAATATATGGATGAAATGGTGAAGAAACAGTTGTTTCTTCATCCTCATTGTCTGTCTGCACTGAACCTCAATCCACCTGCTATTCAACTGACCCAGTTGAGGGTTAGTGCTTTCTAATTCCCGTCATCTAATTTGCCTACACCCACATGCAAAATCTATATTTCCAAGTAGCTGTTTTTCTTCTTTAATCTTAACTGAAGCTGGCTTGGTTTCAAAGTCTTTGCTCGGGGAAAACCAAGTTGAGACACAATGCTCTGCAAATTATAAAAAGTAAACAATTTCATGGTCATAGGTTAGTAAATGTGGGTCTGCTGTGAAAGGTTTTGCCTTGGGCCACTGTGTGCTCTTGAATACAACAGTAATGAGAAAAACGTGGAAAACGTGGATGACACCATCCACTTTAGGGAAAAGACCTGAAGCTGAATTTCTTTGCATCTCAGTTTTGTTTATTAAAATGAGTACAGGTTGGACAATTAACTGTCAACAGGAGTACAACATTACACATTATTGAATTACTGTATTAATAAAAACATTGTCCTGTGCATTGGCCATCCTTGATGTTATATCCAGCATTTAAATATGTGATACTACATCATCACATCATGGGCCCTGTTACATATACTTTTGCCATTTTAGTCTTGTTAATGTACATTACACTTACAATATGTACATTATAGCACAGTGGAATCAGCAATCACTAGAGCTTGATATGTAACTAATTACCATGCGTTGCATTGCATTCAAGTAGTCTGCTGTGAAAATGCACAATATTTCATGATAGAACACAAAAAAAAAAGAAAACAAAGGTTATGGCAGTGCTATGACGTAGAGGTGTGTAGAAGAAGAATCCAGGTGTACTCACAAGAAGTGTCTCCTGCAAAAGCTGGCCGGTGATTGTCCTCGCAGCAGCAGGACGCTCATTCAGCGACTCGGGAGCGAGCTCAGTGTAACTATGTGTAGCAAGGGCTGTGCCAGTCGACCAGGTGTTTGTGCTTGGGCACACAACCTGAAAGCTGTTTTCAAATAAAGTGGGCAGGGGTGGCAGCTCCGTTTACGGTTACCTGTAGGCCAGAGCCAGCATTTTGACTTGAAGCTCCCATCACATGGAGCTGTTATATTATATTTATGGTTGGACAGATGCCATGATAATGTGTTTACTGATGGACAAGATAGTCTGTCTGTTTTGAGCTGGGTATTTCCATATCTATGCAGTAGAATATGTAGCTGAATTAGTGTTTTACCCCGTAATTAAGATGACATCTACAACATTAGTAATAACCAACTTTTGTTAAAAACTCAAAACCATAGCTTTCAAATCTTATACTTATACACTGTTTTTTAGAATCAATGGAGCACAAGGAAGCTACATACAAAGGTTTAACACAAGTTAATACATATATTCATGGACTTGCACGCATTGTGCATACTTATTATATAAACATGTTTTTAGAGAAAGGCTTGTAGAAGCACCTCTATTCGTACATGACTAAAGGAAATCTATAAATATATAGCACACCAAATTGTCTGCATGGTCGAAGCATTTGTATAAGCCTTTGCCTGGCTGGGTCTCATGGAGGACGATTCTATGACAAATGAGATCGCTAGCTAGGTAGGACACACCTGGAGGCTGATGCAATCATTTCAAAGAAGAGTAGGAACGTCATGTAACTTGTAACAGATAACTATGATGCACATGTGTGATGAGACATGAACGTGTTTGTCCTAACAGTGGAGCCATACTTTGATTATTTATATGTGACATTGAGTGCCTTCATGCTGTAAAAGTCATATTTTTATATACGTTTGTGTGCATGAAATAGGAATTGCATGCACAGTTTACAAGTCCATCATTTATTTCTTCACAAGCACATTCATCCAGTATTTATTTCAAATTAAGCATGTGTTATACAGAGTGTAGCTGCAATAATAACAATAAAAATAATAAGTAAACAAATAAAATGATATGTAAATTCCCTGCCCATGATTAATCTTGAGAATATCTTGCTGGATGCCTGTTATTGTGAGGAAATAATTGGTTCAATGCAGGGGTTCATAAACTATAAATTCATTGCTCATGAAATAACAAAACTGGGTGCACAAATTCCCATTTTGTGTGCACAATTGGCTATTTACTCTCTCTATGTCCATAGTGTTTTCTAACAAGAAAAGAAAACAACACATTTTATTGTTTCTTTAGGATCATATTTTTAAATGAGAACAGTTACACTCCTCTTCCTGGGATGTGTTTCTGCATGGAATTTTTGAGAAAAATGACAGATTATCCCTGAAGGAGGAATTCAGGGAGTTCATCAGCCTCATTAATTTAACTAACATGTTAGCAAGCTTAAAGGGCTATTATGTCATGATGTGAACATGTACTAATCTGTTGGTAGTAATTTCTTCTCTTATAATGTATGCTTTTACCATTATTACCTCACATAGTAAATACAGAATGATACATGCTTTTTAAACATTTCACTGCAGGTCTTTAACAGGGGGTCATCAGAAGTACTGCAGGGGGTCCTTCAAATTATTTGATAGTGAAACTTATTTTCTTCAAAAATGTCAATGTCAGAAAATATACAATAACATATTTACAACCAGTGTAATAAATATACAAATCTGTCTAATTATTTTAATGGCTTAGTTAGTGGCCTACTTATATATGCATGGCACCTTAGGCCGTCCTACACATTATTGTTGGCCCGACAACTAAATATTTTATACCATATGTGATAGGACCCTGTGCTGTGTTTCTATCGGCCAAGGGGTCCTTGGCCCGAAAAACGTTGAAGACCTCTGTTCTACTTTATACATTTGCATTAGCAACAGCAGTAGAAGAATATACTTGTTTTAATTATGTGTTATGTGATGACACATCTTTCTTCCAAATGTATTTCCAACAATGGCGGTGGTGTTTTGTGATTTGATAGTTTCAGCCACGACTGGAAACAATCCCCAATGTAGTGTGTTCCACCTTATACACCATTATAGAAATATCCGGTTTTAAACATCTCTGTAACGCAGGCACCTTCTAACAGTCTTTCATGAGAGGTAATGAATGTCATGATGATTACAGCACACACGCTGCGCTACACAGACATACTGTGTAGTGCAGTATTATCATCCAAGTAGGGATGTGGTTGCCTGTCACAAGCTGTCAGGTGTTCACGGTGAAGACGGAGTATAAGGCACATATCTTGTCTTATTCCCCGCAGGTAAACTGCAGTCACAGCATGTAAAGCTCACAGAGGCTGGCTTAATATTGCTGTGTAAACTGCGGATTAGTGTTGCTGAGTTGTACAAAACCACGTCACTACAATAACATACAGATGGCATACTAATCCAAATCCATTAGAGATTTAGAAAGACCACTTGTAAGTAATGGTAAATATTTATATTCTTACAAAATCCTCTAAAAAATGTGTATACAAACATACAAATGTATACATACATATATATTTGAGCTGTCTGAAGTCGTACAGGACAATTATGATAGTCAGCTGTTTACAGTTTCAGCTGTAAAATCAAAGCAGCCAATGAATGTGCATGTGTGGGTATTTGAAACGGTGGCCTTATTAAGTGTTGGTAATTGGATCAGCTGACGTGGGCTTGATGTGACCTGTCTGATTGCTTAATTTTGTTAAGAAATGTATATTATCTACTCTGTATTTGTTGTGCAGTAAAGAGAAGTGAAAAGAAAAAGTATATTAATATAGTGAAATTGTGTCTTTTAGTCCAGCGGTGTTCACACTGTCGGTTGGGACGCACAGGTGGGTCACTGAGTGGGATTGAGTGGGTCGCAAAAATTGCAAGCGGCCATTTAATGAAGAATATCAATGAGAGGCTTCTGCACTTTACTATGGTGTTGTTCCACTCATTGGTCGTGAGTAAGGTTTGGCAAAATAGCCTACTTTATCCTGATTGGATGAAATCCTCTTTAGCTGCCTGCACACCAAAGCCTGCACACCGCATTAGCTAAAATTGCTATATTTGTGAAAATTACGTTGCCGGCACTTGGTTCGGTGGGTCTTGACACAAAAGAGTTTGGGAACCTCTGTTTTAGTCCATATCTGTCAGGGAGGGACAGTAGTCTCCCACCTAGCAATGACATCTTATCTTTTCTCCTCCTCTTCCCTCCTCCCTTTCTTGACATTTTCTGTTAATTATTAAATTATTAAATTATGAGAATACCCCTCCCTCAGTTGCTTGAAGACTGGATGTCATGTTTCTTTAAGTTCAATTTAATAATGCCTAAACTGCATCCCTCATATAAGATCAATAAATATTTGTACAGTGTTTTTGATATTGTAATAACAATAAAACATTTTGCAATCTAAATATAAAAGTCCCATAGCATTTAATTAATTTGATATGTGTTACTAGCCGTTACAAACAGGTCTGTCAGTTAGATTACTGCAGATTCCAGCACTAATTTTGCATTTTCAGTTAGAATTCATAGGCAACCTGAAGCCAAGCAGACAGAAAATGTTAAAAGGTCAGATTTCCCCAGCGATGCATGCTTCATATTTTGAACTTGTCTTTTTGTGGGAAAATAGGAACAACTGCCTGGGGGGAGGGTGGTTTAATGTCCTAACTTTTTCTATCTCCCCACAATTCTGCAGGTGTCATGTCAGAAAGTGATCTGCTAAAAAGTAGTTTAATGATATTAATCTAGGAATTTGAGCCCTAACTAATTATATTTTATATGAGAAAATCTAGGAATCTATCAATATTATTTGACTGTAAAATATTAATCACTTTCATGTCCTTTATTGGTTCAGTATATATAATTTAAGCTCAGTTTATGGGTGTCTATATCCTAAAATGTATTGTCAGAGAAGAATAAAACATATACTGTTGATTTTTCACACCTACTACTGTAGTAGGTGTTTTAGTATGTTTTATTCTTCTCTGTAATGTAATGTGTGTTACACATACATTACATTTATTTACAATTTGCATGAATGTATTGCTCTATTGGACCTAAACCCTAAATGCATTGCTTACATTTAATCTGTAACTGTCAAAGCTCTCTCTCTCTCTCTCTCTCTCTCTCTCTCTCTCTCTCTCTCTCTCGCTCTCTCTGTCTATGTCTCTCTCACTGTCCCTCTCTCTCTCTCGCTCTCTCTTTCATGTACAACAGTAGATAAGACCTGAAGGCAAAATTTTCTTCGTGTGTGTGTGTGTGAGTGTGTGTGTGTGCACGTGCACGTGCGTATGTGTGTGTTCATGCACCTTTGGAACCTTAGGAAACAGCCTGCAGTATCCCATACTTTTGTATGCAAGTGAGAATATTTATTTCTGATGCATACTTTCTACTTTCCGCTATTTGGTTTGTCTGAAACTGCCTGTTTCATGGTCTCAACCTGCCCACCATCTAATTTATACATCAAAGACTCAGAAATATTAAAACAGAGTTGTGTTTTTTTCTCTCAGTTAGTAAAGGGCATGACAAAACCTCAATAGGACATTGAATATGGTTGTCTTTCAGAGCATTTGATTGAACACTGCCTTACATATGTATGTGAATACATGCTTATTTCTTGTGAATTGGTTGTGGGGTCCTTCAAGCTATCAGAAACAGCTGTCAGACATTTGTTGTGCTTGCCAAAGCCAGAAAATGTTGGCTCTTCACTTTTGTTGCTGTGGAACTGAAGGCATACCTCCATCAGAGAGTGTATAACACCCTCACCTCGATATATAGGTCCACACACTGGTCAGGATGAAAAAAATCCTGTGGAGGGAAGTGCAGGTTGAAAAGATCTGATAGTTTTGGTTCATTAAATTCAGCAATGAACCAAAACTATCAGTCCTTTTCAACCTCCATTGAGTTTCATTGTTTCTCCAAAAAAATGTTTTAATGCTTCTTTGAAGGCAGTCAGAGCTTTTCCTGGTAATGTGTTTACTAAAGATTAATAGGTCAAACTTGCACCAGTCTAGCAACATTTGAGCTGTTTCATAGACACATGTGCATCTCAATAAATTGTGGAAAAAATGTGGAAAATGTATTTCAATAATTTAATTGACAAAGTGAAACTCATATATATTGTGGATTACAGTAATTACACGCAAAGTGAACAATGTTACTTAAAGGCTGTATTTATTTTAATCTTAATGTGTATGTCTTACAGCTCATGAAAACCCAAATTCAGTATCTCAGAAAATTGTAATATGACATAAGACCAGTGAACAATTAATTTTAATACAGACAGGCCTTCTGAAAAGTATGTTCATGTACAAGCACTCAATACTTGGTTGGGACTGCTTCTGCATTAATGCATACTATGCAGCGTGGAGTCGATCAGCCTGTGGCACTGCTGAGGTGGTATGGAAGCCCAGGTTGCTTTTATATCAGCCTTCAACTCGATTTGGATATTGTGTCTATTTTCCTCTTGACAATACTTTGTACATTTTCTATGGGGTTCAGTGGTCAGGCACAGTAATCCCATGGTCATTGAACCAGGTACATTGGCAGTGTGGGCAGGTGTCAAGTTCTGCTGGAGAATGAAATCAGCACCTCCATAAAGCTTGTCAGCAGAAGGAAGCATGAAGTGCTTTACAATTTCCTGGTAGACGGCTGAGGAAACCTATCACTGGACTTCAAGCAGCTTGGACTCTGTTCCTCTCCATACTCTGGGACCTGGGACCTGGGTCCTGACTCCTGGGACCTGGGAGCTGGGTAAGCATGGTCGAGTGGTCTGGGTGTTGGGAATGAGGAATGAGACAGTGGTAGCCCATTTTTTTGACACATCTGTTTGTGGTGGCTTTTGGTTCACTGACTCCTGCCTCAGACCACTCCTTGTCAGGTCTGGTCTGGATGTTGGGCTCCCAGTTGGAAGGTTGTGGGTTCTAACCCCAGTGTTGACCTACCTGTAAGTATCCTTACAATTTTCACCATTTCACAATATTCTATAGTTAATATGGGGTTTTCATCAAGATTACAACAAATACAGGCTTGAACTATTTGATTTTGTGTGTAATAAAACCACAATATATATATGAGTTTCTCTTTGTCAATTGAATTATTGAAATTACTTCACTTTTCCACAATATTCTAATTCATTGAGATGCACCTGTACAGTATATGTTGAGATATACAGTGAACTCAAATGGTTGTTAGAAAGCAATACCACACAACAAAACAATAGGGTTATTTTATTTAATTATGCTCAACACTAAAATCAAAACTAAGGTACATTTTTTCCTAAGCACCCTGGCACACATAAGAACAAATCTATGCCGCAGGCTAATTTTCTTCTCTGCCATGCATGAGACATGTTTGGACCTGTACACATTACATCCCACAACAGCAATAGTAGCCCTTAACTACCAACTGATTTTTAACCATATTGTTTGTGTATGTGTGGTACATATCAATGTGAATGAGCATTGAGGTCATCATTCCATAATAATTACGGTATATTTACAATATATTACAGTACATCAATGAATAATATGTGACATGCCATAAGTCAATATGATAACTGATAATTCAAAGCTGTACTGTTACCATAAAAGCATCTGCAATAACGCATGAATTTTACACACCAAAAAACAAGCAGACTGTATTTGCTGCATACTATAGTCAGTTTCTGAGTCTCATGCCTGTCTTTCTACAGTCACCCACAGTTTTAGCAACCTAATGCCAGTATCTTACTATTACTACTAGTGCTTCATGCCTGATGTGAATGAAAACATTGGCAGACGCTCTTTTTTTGACTGCAGTGTTCTGTTGATGTGTATAGTTGGTTGCAAGACAGAGGGATGAAGCAGTTGGCCTACATTTAGCCTCTCTACTGCCAATTGGCTCTGAGCAACGGCTTGCCTGCTTGTTTACTGTACAGCGAGAACCATAACATAGGAAACGTTGTAAACGGTTTCCTTTAACTTGGAATGCCACTACAATTCTTTGAAATGACTATATGACAGCATGAGAGTTGCTCCTATCAACGGATAGGACAAGACTGTTTTATAATGCTTCACATGGTGCATAGCTGTACCAGTATATCCTGGCCACTTTAGTCTTAGTGAGGATTTGTGTGTGTGTGTGTGTTAGTGTTTCACCAGATGACAGGTGACCTTTAACATGATTTCATCTTCTGGGTACTTGAGACACTGTGAGCCACTTTAAGTCTGAGAGGGAACATTGAAACAGTGAAGCTTAAGTCTCCTGCATGTGAGACCATTTGAGTCTAAACCAAACGTGCAGCAACTTCTTCTAAATCTCTATCATTTCTTTTTTTATTTCATTTATTCAATTATGAGCACACTATGAATGAACATAGTCCTGTTTTTGGTCCGTAGGTGCACCTCTAAACAAACACAGATCCATTTGTGTACACACACAATTGTTAGACACATGAATGCACACGCACAACTCCTGAATCATTTTTTGTATCAGACTTTAATTGTGTTCCTGCATCTTGCCTGCTGTATTTACAGAGAGCGTAACAAGGTCCATTCTGAGCCATTGTGCATAGAACCGTCTCCAAGTCCACTGTCCCGGTAGACGAATCACAGAAATATTTATCCTGTTTAGAAGTGTAGGAAGGAGAGAAAGGGCCCTGGCACTAAACCCTTTAGTGGGGCGGCAGAAATGAAAACCAGCAGTGTAAAGGGCCCTATTAGTCTCAGGACATGGACATTAGCATGATAGTAGACTTAACCTCAGGCCTGAAGGAGAGGGACGCTGTCTTTACGCTTTCAGCACACACACACACACACACACACACACACACACACACACACACACACACACACACACACACACACACACACAC
>JAODOY010001649.1:0-12678 GCA_025399855.1 Forbesichthys papilliferus
CAGTGAGTGAGCTGTTGATCTTGGCCGCTTCATTGCAGCCAATATCTACTGTATTTTTTACAGTGATATCCTGGAAACCACAGCTGCCAGTTTTTTACCATAAAATCAACAGTTTATTTTTTACAGTGATAGTCAGTGTTGGGCAAGTTACTCCGGAATAGTAATACATTACTATTTACTTATTACTCCTTCAAATAGTAATAATATTACTTTTCTTATTACTGAGTATTAAAAGTAATTTGTTAAGTTACCAGTTACATTACTATATTACTTTCACATTCACTACCCTGCCTCGCCACTTAAAGAATTACAACCTGTGTAGTGAGCTCATTTTAGAATTGAATCTTCTTTATTGAAACAATAATTAACCTTAGGAGTCAACAATCAGCCAAAGTGAAAACATTGCAGCCTCTTTAATCAGATTATTGGACAGGTTGGTTCAATTAGCCTACCCGAGGTTTGCTAGGTCCAGAAATCTCGTTCTTGTAACTGTTATACAGCATTACTTGGATTGGTGATTGTAATATTATTAGTGTTTTAGAAATAGTAGTAAGTTACACTACGTACTGAAAAAAGTAATAATATAGATAGTTACTGCCCAACACTGGACAGGGAAATCAATAGGCTAGGGTATTTTTCAAATAGTCTCACTCATGTTTCCAACTAAATTATATTATTATAAATCAGTATAATGATGTCAACCAATCAAATTAATGTGATTAATATAATATTATTCAATAGTTTCAGTAATATGTTAAAATAATGAAATGCATTCTGGGTAATATTATATTAAAAGCTTAAATTACAGTCGTGGCTGTTATATATACAGCATATTTCTGATATAAACACATTGACATTTTTTTTTGCCAAAAATATATGCATGATTTATAGTTTTGGCTGATTTGTATTTTTATGGCATTTCAGAAGTAAACCATTTTAAAGTTTACTGCCTTTCTCTGTAAGGATTTTATAGTTTTTCACAATGAAATCCACTGATATTTTTTACAGTGTATAGCACAAGTGCTGAATTACACACACAACAAACAATATGAATATGAAATAAGTTAATTTACTGACTCAAATTCTGGTTGGATTATACATACATCTTTGGCAGAAAATTTGTTTCACAGTTTCTAATCTCTCACTCCTAATTATGTGTGTGATTATCACTGACCTCTATTTCCTTCCCAGTTCTTATCAATGCTGCTCATTTCCAGCTCTCAATTGGCCTGCTGCAACATTGACCTGTCACTCACAATCTCTGCCCCTGTCAGTGTATTTTGAGCTAGGCACACTCTCTAAACCCCGCTCAGTTCTTCTCCCAGAAGGCAACAACACCACAACCAACAAACACCAGGGTCATTCCATAGTTACTAATTAGGTTCATCAAAAGAATTTGGAAAGGAAACAGGTACTAATATACTGTCTTTGCAGACAGGTTTTGCATGTGAAATAATAAGAGAACACGCTTTATTATTTCTCGGGTTGTACAGAAGTAGACAAAGAACTGTAAACATAACATAACATAACATAACATAATGAAATTGATGTGGAATAATCAAATATTAAAAATATGTAAAAGTTCTTTACTTTATTAAACATATGAAATAATTATCATCTTCCTATCTATCTCAGCATAAAATGTGTTATGGAACATAATGGTGTTTCTTCATAACTATGACCAAACAAGGGCAACGCCCTGCCACATAGGTCTACTGGCTTCTGGACATGGAAACTGTTTCTTTCTTTTGGACTATACTAAAATTCATACAGAAGACTTCTGGCAGCAATGAAACTAATGTTCCCGTGAATTTATACAGCGGATTATTTTTTCCACTGTTTGCATTCTCTGGGCCAAATAAATAAGCAACAAACAACATGTTTCAGTAAGTTTTCCCACAGCATATATTCTATGTACAGTAAAGACTATTTGGGTGTATCTTCACAATATTGTGTCCATATTTCTGTTTATTGTATCTGAATCTGGCATTTGTTTACCTTGGCCTGACGCACAAGGCCAGCGTGGGCATTGCATATCAACAGGGTTTGCGTGAGTATCATAGAGAGGGAGGAAAACATAACAACAAAAAAACAGGATGTGACAATGTGTTGCCCTCGGAGGACCTTTTGCTCTTGTTGCTTTAAATGAACATGCAAACATCTTGAAGAGCTTAATCTCATCTTGTTTTATTTGCATGGCTGCTTTCTGTTAGAAGTGGCAAGTCGAACTGGACTGGAAACACTCATATGCCCATATAGTGTGTACACTGTCTGTATACTATACCGTGTATCAGAAAATAGTGAGCAGTGAGCAGTGCCCCACGGAGCTAAATCTTGGGGGGCCAGAGGGCTGTTGAACAAAGCTAGGTACCTGAACAACATGGGCACCTACTGCAGCTTGTGAAACAGCATCTTCTACAGGACATACTGTGCAACAACACAAAGTGTCCCCATGGCAGACAGATGTAGATTATCTGTGACCGATTATGTGCAAAAACAATTAATTAAATTAAAAAGAAATAAAAATAACCAGACAAAAAAATTAATTAAACAGGAACAACATTATATTATTTAATTAAAAGGTTTTAATTATTTTATAAGTTATTTTAGTATCTTTTCATTCTTATTATATTATTATACATGTATTTATTGCAAGCTTAATTTCTTGATTGTCTCTATGTGTGTGTTGTATGCAAAAAAGTATTTCTATATTAAAAAGTATATGTATAAATAAATCCATATTTCCTGCATCGGCGATGGATTCATATGAATATGAATTTGATGTCGAAAACACAGAAGGTGAATAGAAAATATGGGTAGCCATTATCACAGATTAAAAGCCTTATAAATACAGCTAGGTTGGTCACTGGTGACAAAGCGTGACCATTTCTCCATGACACATACTGTAAGCAAAGAGATAAGCCAGAGCGTAGTAGAAATACAGCATATCATCACAGCAATTACTGCTTGTAAAAAGTAAAGAGCGCTGTTTTTCATTGGGATTATAATCATTACCATAAGTGTGTTTCAGTGCAGGGTTATGGGACAGGCAGTTTCAAAAGGTCCAGACAAACTCCTCCAGTCGGACGCTATCTGAGGAGTGAAGGCATGCAGGAGCGTTGAGGTCACGGATCTCGCTAGCATCCCACACGTTCACATTACAAAGCCACTGTTTCTCTATAGACAGTATCTTCACCATCTGTAGGCCATCTTCACACTTGCAGATGTCAGCCAAAGTACCACAGTCCCATGTGCATGATACCACTTCATTCAAAACATTCATATTCTGAAATCACAATGATGCCCATACAAACTGTATACTGTATTGTACATGAATGCTGTGAATTAGCTATTTATTTTAAATTTGCATAAATCATACTTAATCATGCCCACATATTAGGGCTGGACAGTATATACAAAAAATCATATCCGATATATTTAGGTTGAATACCGATACACAATATATGTCGGTATTTTCTATAAAATGGGCTAAATGTTCACTTTACTTGATGGTAAAGTGACATTTTATTATTTTTCCTTTTAGTGACATTAATTGTAGGGTAACACTTTAGAATAATGGTACATCAATTATCATGAATTCATGCATGAATTTATGCAAGATCTGTGCAATACTTCATGCATTAATATCTCATGAATCATCAGGAACTAATTGTAGTTGTACATAGTTAAATCCATAGCAGAGAGGTTGTGAATATTGCAGCTATAATGACTTTACTCAATTTAATCCACATTTGTTTTGATTGCCGGTACCTTGAGATATTAGTTGGGTACCTGTTTGTCAGAAATGGAAATTGAGCATGTGACTCAGTATCTGCTCTCTCATTGGATACTCTGAAAAAGGTGCGCTTCAATTGCTCACTCCGTGTCATCTTGTGCGAGTGGACTTAGTAGGCTGACATACCGTATGTGAGCTTTCTCTGGTGTCTCCGCCCCTTTGACACTCTGAATGCATTAAATCACTCACTCCTGACTCCACACCTCAAGCCAAGTGCAGGTATGCAGGTAGAGACGAACAAATCGGAAAAAAAAAGTTATAAATAAACTATATTGATATAAACGATATTGTCTAATTTAAACCTCTTTTGAAAAATATACTGATATAAATGAAATACTGATATATCGCCCTGCCCTACCACATACTGTATATACACAGTCGTGAATGTTTTCTATCAAATCTAACTTCATCACAACACATTCCACAGGCCAAGCATCCCATTTGCCAAAAAACATTAACAACTCAAAGGCAAGCGCACTGCAATATTGGCTAGATGCTTTATGTACAGTATACTCCTGGATGTGTAATAGATAGGGCCAGCTATTCACCTTTGCTTTTTAACATCTCCAGCTAGCGAGCTGCATTTCACTATGAAAGCCCACATTTCAACTTGGCATATTTGTCTAGGGAGAAACAGGTGTAGCTCCAGGCAGGGCACCAAATCAAAACACACACTGAGGAATGTTTGAAGGTTGATCAGATAAAGGCTGCATGCCTCCCCTGACACCTGCCTATGCACACAACAATAGCAATACAAGAAGACTCTTATAGTTATTGTACTGTGTGTATATACAGACAAGCGTAAAGTGGTGATGCTTGTACTATAGTTGCAAATACACATGCAGTAGGTAAACCCTTATTGCAATACTTCAATTAGTCATAAATAGCAAAGTAGTGCTTTACTGGCCTGCATACCTCCGTTGTCATGACGTCCAATATTGAAAGGTGCATCCTTGTTTGCATTATAGCCAGGAGGGGTACAGTATACTGCTGTGTATAATGCTGATGCTGACTTACAAGTTCACTAATGTTTCACACTGGCAGGCAAATATTGAAGCAAATTCATTAGGGACAATGGCGAGAAAGCATTATGTATCTCACAGGCAATGTATATGCTCGTGATATTTAAAGTTTTATAGAGACAGGATGGACGTCTTCCTTGCTGTAATTACTCCAAATATCCAATGCTGTGAGACATTTCTCTTGTCTGCATGATGTCGAATAGTAAATTAACTGGAAGCATCAAGTTTTGGAATAATTGGTTTGAATCGCCCTTGAACTCATTAAAACTACCTCTTGGAGTGAGGCCGTGTGTGTGTGTGTGTGTGTGCGTGTGTGCATGTGCCTCACGCCTCGCTCACAGCTTTACCTATGTAAAGTAGGCTACTTTTCTGAGGTGCACATCAAAAGAATACGGTACTATATGACTATATGTATTTTACATTAGCTGGTACTATGAATTAACGTTTGTGTGTATTATTAAATATTCCACCACTTCCTACTGAATAGCCTTTTGAACCATATCCTGTTAATCAACGTACAGAATTTGTCCAATAAGTAACGGTAAATATTTCAACTAGACACAGGTTGTCTAAGTTCAGTCCGGAGACACACTGCTCAATTTACACTTTTTGTTATGTGTGATCTTGCTGAAAATAAGCTTTAGAGGTCTATATCATTGCTGTTTCAACAGCGTTCTGCAAACAGATCAATAACACTGTGCAGTGAGAAAAGAAAATCAATACCATGAGTTATGAAGGCTCACGTCTCAGCCATATTTTAAAAACAAAAACATGCTATTGATATCTAATCCTATTTTGAAATTGTCACTGTTGTCTATCATTAAAGCTTTTAGCTCTTGCTGGGACTATTCCCCCCCCCTTCCTGCCTGTGTATCACTCCTCAGCACTTGGGCCCCAGGGAAGTAAACACTTCAACGTTAGCGTAAATCCCCATGTGCTCCCACACGCTAGCATACTCATCTCACAGTGCATCTGAGGAAACACAACCTCCATCAAAACACAAGTGGGAGTGTGTTCCTTTACGGTATACCAGCAAGTTTGGGAAATACTTTAGAACGATTTTGGACACATGCCATGTTAATTCATTATTAAAGGATGTTGTGTGACTCGTTGGTACTGCAACACGGTCATGACTAGCTGTGCATTTCTAATCCTAACCGAATGGCAATGTTGCACCCGTGGGCATGATTATAAAATGTGTGCATTATTGGCATTCATGCGGCTGCATGTTTCCTGAATGCAGAAACAATACTCCAATGCTTAGCTAGACTAAATGACATAACTCATGACATGTATATAAATATAATTATGCACCGATCATAGTGGATATATGGGGGTCTCATTTAGAAAGATTGTGTAAAATACGGTATACTCAAATTTCTACAGAACGTTTTTAATAATAATAATAATAATAATAATAATAATAATAATAATAATAATAAACGGAAAATACTGTAGCCTAAGAGAATATAGACCACCTACTGTACCGATGCTCTGAAAACCTTCAAAGGTTTGTGACCCCAGTTATAACTCCCTGCCACACACTGATTGTCCTTATTTTCTGTCATCTCTCCACCCTCACCAGTTGTATATCACCAACAACACAGTAATAATAATACGTAATATGTAGTAATAATAATACAGTATTAAAATAGATGCTCTTTAAATACTGTATTTTACTAACAAAATGGCATTGAGATCTTACAGTAATTCACTGTATTTAATTTGAAACAATAAACATTCTCCAAACTTGGCCCAATGAACAACTGTAATCCTCATTTACAACCTCTCAAGCTTCTCTCCTCCATCCTTTCCCATGATAAGTTGAGTTGACAGGGACACCGTTAATACACCTGATACATAGTTAGCAAGAACTTCAATACCACAGCTTGTGGAAATTTCCACCCAAGATAGTATAACTGATTTAATTGAATTAAGCTCCAAATGAAATACAGCTGAAATATACATACTTCATAACTGAGCATTAATTCCTGTGACAGGTCTTTGGAGTCACTTGATCTGAACCCAATAAAGACAGGATTTGCATTTGTCTGGAAAAATATAACAACAAAAAAAAACACATACTTCTAGCAAAATGTCTTGTAAAAAGTGATGGTATTACCAGTACATCTAAGTTGCTGTTGCACGCTTAGATATTGTGAACTCTGCGGGAAAAATAAACCTTGTGGCAACAGTACAAAACAGACCAGTCTAAATCTGTTCACTCAATATGTAGGCATATGGTCTTTCACAGAAACCAAATCCTGTAAGTGTGTTTTAATAAGAATGTCGTGGCATCATTGAATCACACAAGCCACAACAGCAGCAAAGTGGCACAGCAAAGCCTCCAAACTGGTTGTACTTAAACTGGATTCTGATGACACCATCACAACACACAACCTACCCAAACTGTACAAATGTAGGCTTAGCGTAGTCATTTAGAGCAGCTTGAGCGCTATACAGGTTTTCCTCAAACCGATAAGAAACAAGTACAAGCTCCTGTTCTGCAGAGCCAAGACTCCAGATGTGTTTTTTTTCCCACCTCTCACACAATCACTATCTCTATGTGTTTGTACTGAGACATTCATTGTCACAGTAGCACAGACCTGTTCTCTCAAGAAACATTCTCCCTTCACTTGTTTGACAGCAGGATTATCATCTCCACTTACGGCCCACTTCAACAATCCCGTGCCACATCCCGACCCTGCTACTCTGGGTGTGGATTTACAAGAACCCCCCAGAGCCACATGCACTTTTCCATCAGCAGACACTGTGACCAAACACACCGCAATGGGGTAGCATTAATCCAGACGCATGGGATCTTAAAGAACTCTAGCTTTTCAGCTCAAATTTTCCACAATACACAAACCACCCTGTGAACCCGTCCCCAGAACATAAAATGTCTATTTTTTTTTACATCGCACCATTCTCTGCAAACTCAATCCGAATGTATAGTAAACAGGAACAATGGTGTATTTACAGGAAATGACTTTAACACGGCTGGTACAGTGTAAGGATTGGGCCATGCATCTGATCCTGTGATGCTTAGATACTTGATTGTGGTAATGAAAATAATGAACTTAGTTGCTCCCTTGCACTTGTCATCGCCTCAGACTGGGATCAGGTTATTTTAGTTCAGTGTGCATATGGAGATGGTTATATACACTGTCAAAATGGAAAAAGGTGGTTGAAGTTGCTCTAGTTATTGTACAGTATGGTTTGCAGTGCCGCTGAATTGTTTCTTTTAGTGCTTATTGACTTGAAAAAACAATTAATTGGAATTGGAAATAATAATTGGAAATAATTGTTCGCTCTCAGAAAAGGTCTTTCCCCTCACATTTCCATGAGACGTTCATTACAGAATAGAACATATTTATTTTAAATCTATGCCCAAAATGATGTAGTTATCTTACAGTGTTATTATTTACAGTATTGCCAGCAGTTTCTAATTAGTAAGCAAAATTAAACTTTCTGGATTAAATATAGGGTTGAAGAGCAGACCAATAAAATGAATGTCTCATCAAGGTTTGACAAATATCCTACTGTATAGTGCTGTGGAACAGCTGGATATATTCTGCAGGCAGCATAGTGAGGACATTCATCCACATGAGGTGATACATTAAGCACACTGTATATAGAATCTCAGAATATCATCTTTTATCTGTGGTGTATTCCTTAGAGGGGCCAGGAGTAACTTCCATTTCCACTCACTGCCCTGATGTAAAACAGATTGTTCTGTCTAAACATGTATCTTGGTGTTTACACATAACAGCCTTCTTTCTGTAAATTTTGGATAAGAAAACACAAGAGAGATGTTCACTTGCCATCAGTCAAAATGGCTGACAACTGCTTAGACAACAGGATTGCTCTATGGGAGATGTATGTACAGACTTTAGTGTCTGCTCCATGCGCGTAGCTATAAGGTGTGCAAGGGGTGCGGTTGCACCGGAGCCTGTGATGGCCCGAAACAGAACCTCTATACATTTTAGCTATGATTGTTTTTCGTTTCATTGTTTCTATTACACCTTGATCACAAACAAGTATATTAATAGCAACAATGGCTTCACATGCATTTATATAGAGAGATTTCATATTGCTACCCTAATATGGTGCCTAACCTTAATATTTCAGTAAGTATATAGGATCATTATATAAATTAGGCTACATTTTTCTGGAAACGTATACATTTTCTTACATCTCTTTACACTTTATTTGCAGTAACAGTATTTTATTTATATAAGATGTCGCAATGCTCATGGGAAATCTTCCAGGAGCGCACAGAGGCTGAATATAGTGTTTCTGGCGAAAATCCTCCTCTAGCTATCCAACGTAAATTAGCCGAGTGGTTGGAATATTTCAATAAAAAACACAAAAACCCTTGAAATAGGTGAGTACAATGATATTTACAGCCTATAGTCAAATATATGTACATGGACCGCCGTGCTCGTGTGTTCCGAAACGTGCGTTTTTCATGGTGCTGAAAGTTTGCATAGCGACTGCATACAGTAGGTTGCATTACTGCAGACATTTCCTTAAAATGTATTAATCGTGTGTTAATAATCTTATTGTTAGCCTATAAATTTGTCACTGATATTTTTACTCGACTGGGGTCAGGGTAAGTGAATGTGCATGAGAGATGACATATACTAATGTTAGTGCATCTGGGTCGCAAGTTTAAGTTTGCTGATTTGAGGTGATGGAAGGTAAGGAAACCCGGCGTCATCAAGCTATGCTATTGGTCTGCTCTCTAGTAATTCTTCACATGAATGGCACTCTAAGATCACCCAATCACTGTCTCTCTCACATACAGCCCAGCACACATACAAGATAGCCTGTACGCTGCGTGCTTGTTTCTGACCCCGCAGTTCTGTCACCCCTCCTTGCTCCTTGTCTGTCCCTGCTGTGTTGCCACGGTTTCCTCCCCTACCAGCTCACATCTGACAGTGATTGCCTGGTCTCACCTAGCCTGCACACCTGCCTCCCATCAGCTCATCAGCTCATCCTGTGCAGTATACCCCCGCCTTCCAAGCACTCGTTGTTAAACCACCAGTAGGGGATATAGTTACGGCTCCAGTTCATTTAGACACTAGCCGCTATATTCAGGTTGCCTCCTACGTTCCTGACTCATTTGTTTTCTCCTTCTAGGATTGCCGCTGCTGCATTTCCCTTCCTTTCCACTATCGGCTCTCCGGTCACGTCACTCCTCGCTCCCGGTACCTGGTTCCATCGCGTTCTCCGCTCCAGTCTACCAAATATTGTTCCCTATTGTTTGGGCCCACCTGTCCCCGATCCACAAAACTATATTTAACATATCATCTAATTCTACACATGCAAGAGGGGAAGGTGTTATATGTTGGACAACACACACATGGGCGCGCACACCACTACTTTTAAATGATGTCCTATGTGTATGGGTGTTTTAGTAAGTGGCAACTTTAGCAACTCACAAACTTTTTGGCCAGTTTTTTCCAGTTTACTATTGCAAGATGGCAAGAAAAAAACATTCCAGAATGTTTTGCGAGCACTAGCAAGCTAACAGCTTAGTTACTGCTTTCCAATCAGGCTAGGGCCAAGTAAAGAAATCAAGGAAATTCAAATAAGTTTAAATATCCCTGAGAACACCAGCCAGAAAAAGATTCCTGTAGAAAGCAAACTGTTTACATGTCTTGCAAGCCTTCTTATATTATCTGTAAACCTCATCCCTCTTGTCCTCATTTGTTACGTTGTCATCCTCATTTCTCTCCTTGTTTTTTTTCTCTCCCTTGTATGTCAGTGTAAAATAGAGGACAACATTGTATGAGCAGAACTTGAGGTTCGGCTGACTCATGGGAGCGAACACTCATAATGTATATGCCTGTACGTTTGAGAGGCCTAGTGTATTCACCACAATACCACATTTTGAGGAATGCACTGTACATATTCAGTATTATGTTGCCCCAAGTCAAATATCCGAGTTGAACATTAGAAATGTACATACTTTAAAATGTGTCCTAATGCAAAACAATGCTGTTAATGCTTGAGTGACTGTGACAGATATCAGTTGGTTTGTTGTGTTGACAAGTTGCTTCTGAGGACAAACAGATGGACCACATACGGAAGACCAGAACTGCCTGATGCAGAGTGGTTCATTGGTCAACACATAAAAACTATATATGATGCATTTTTGTAACCATGACCTACATCAAATAGATGGGGTTTCATTAAAATAATGCTTAGATCATTTAGAAGTTTAGAGCATGTAAAGCATTATATGGAAGCATTACATTAATCCAATTTTTAGGGGTTTACCACAACTATATCTAGAAATATTTTTTATTTTCTCCAAAATGAATTCATACTAATCAATTGGTCTGGATGTAAAATTACTTATCATATAATATATATATAATAATATAATATTAATAATAATATGCTTATTTGTTGTGTGGCTGTCACATCAGAAGAGACTGCACTGTAACATCACAACTAAAGCCGTAGCAGATCTACACCTATGACAACTTTACGAAATGGGTAAATACGAAATTCATATGGTGTGTCCACAAGAGCTAAAGCGACAGACATAACATTCTGTGATCCAGGGTCTATGAAAAGACAAAATCTGAAATGGACATGATTCATTCTATTGTGTATTACTGCAGAACAATTTCATTGTCAGAAACTAATTTACGATCAACATATTCAGTTTCAGTTCGCCCATAGAACCATGACATCAATTATATTTCTAATGCCATGGGAAATACTAAACAATAGTTCAGCCATGTGCAAACTTGTAGTTGAAAGAGTTTTTGCTTGGAGAAGCTGCTTTTTCTTCATTGTGATTTATTTGCTCATCATTCATGTTTGCTGGATCTAGTTCAAATGTACTTTCAGTCTTTAGTGCTCAACAGCTCACACAACACAAACCTAAATATTACAAAGGTCACTTGGCCAAACTACATTCTTTCCCCAGTCTTGAAAATCAACGTTGATTGATGTTCTCAATATGGCATCATTTCAGGACATGACTTGCCATAAATACTGAACAGATATGATTAAATACATATTGTACATACCGTATAGGCTACAAACATTTGGACAGTCAAATGGAAAGCATTATCTCTAAAATACTTTCAGTAATTAAATATGTTTAAGCTTTAAAACTGACTGATTAAACACTAATTTAAGGTGATATACTGTATACTTTATTGTGTTACAGTTACACCATATTGTCCCCCAGAACCCCAGTAAGGGCAGGACACATGCCACACCAGTTTCAAACCATCACAGCACATTTGTGCTATGTTATAAATACAAGTACATTTCAGGTAAGATGCCATTACAACCACCATTACTATGCACACCAAAAATGACAAATATTCCTACTAAGGTGTGAAGGGTTTGATTATTAAATTATGGTTTATCAGTACACTAAACAGTACTTAGTGCTAGCAATTGCTGAGTCATCCTATGTGCATATCATGCTGAATATACCACTTCAGATGAATTTCCCGTGCTTTATGCACCTCGTGCCTAAATGTGCCACTTGGCCACAGACAAAAACATTGCTTAATGTGCATGTATTTCCCACTTCAATCTCACCCAGCAGTTATCCCAGTTATAGACTGGGTGGCAGAATATTGCTATATCATATTTCCTATATAACATACCTCATATATCATATATGTCATATTATTCCATGATACCCAGCTGTGTCTGCAGGTTAAGCAGCTAGAGGCCGCACCCTCAACCAAATGAACATTTACCTATGGGGTCTCCTTTGTTATCTTCCCCGTGCTGCAGGGGCGGCACCAGAATATTTTCAGTGGAGGGGCACAGGAGGGGCAAGAAGAAAACGGGGGTCACTTAAATGCTGTAATTCTT